>CM077881.1:52467102-52532102 GCA_039720435.1 Amazona ochrocephala | reverse complement strand
CAGCTCTAAGGGAGTGAGAAAGAATTTATACACAACTCCTCTTAGCACGCCCTGCTTGCTTTCTCTGCTGCTCAGTTAGCAAACTTTACTCAAACTAGGTTAATATTTCCAATGCACAACTGGCTCCAAAACCAAAGCTTGACTTTTTGCTTTATTTTTTTTGTTTAAGCTGTCACCACTCATTCATTCAAGGACCTGTTCTGTCTCTCT
Organism: Amazona ochrocephala; assembly: GCA_039720435.1. NCBI lineage: Eukaryota > Metazoa > Chordata > Aves > Psittaciformes > Psittacidae > Amazona > Amazona ochrocephala. Next base: position 52,531,892 of record CM077881.1, on the reverse strand, counting down.
GTTTATATGCAACATGACATTTTTAACTTAGAGTCTCAAAGATCTAGGCACTATTTTTAGAATTCAGAGGAGTTACTTTAAAGATGATCAGCCATTTTGTTTTTTGTCAATGACAATTGTGATTTATCTTATTGCTAAATAAGGCTTTACTTGTGGGAATTTGCATGGGGAGTCATCCAAGAAAAACAGGAGGCAGTGGGACTTACATCAGAAGACAGGTATATTTTTGGGTAGTCCTTGTTAAGCATCTCCCCCTCACCGTTACACTTGCCTAAACTTTTCAAGCTCTGAAGACTTTGGACCTGGGCTTTGGATAAAGACTGTGCCCTGGTGGGGATGAAGGCAGGCACAGGGATGTTTGTAGCAAAGAGAAAGGGGATGAAGTGTGGAGGAAACAGTCAGTATGTGTGTACCTATTTCCTTTTCTTCTTGCCTTTGAAGTCAGAGATATTTTGTGTCCCCCTTCCCTATTTAAAAGCAACTCAATGTAGGCAGTTTCCCTGGCACTGTGATGCCAAGAGGCATGTCTGTAAATTTGTGAGCATAGAATCATAGAATAGTTAGGGTTGGAAAGGACCTTAAGATCATCTAGTTCCAAGCCCCCTGCCATGGGCAGGGACACCTCCCACTAAACTATGCCACCCAAGGCTCTGTCCAATCCAGCCTTGAACACCGCCAGCGATGGAGCATTCGCAACTTCCCTGGGCAACCCATTCCAGGGCCCCACCACCCTCACAGTAAAGAAGTTCCTCGTTCTATCCAATCTAAACATTTTGTTGTATGTGCTTTCTGTTACTTGCCAAATACATGTATGTCCTGAGCAAGTGTCTGTGGTGCATAGGATTCTTTAGAAAGTACATAGGGAAACTAAAAACTGGATTTTGAGAGGACAGGACTGTGTCCCAAACTTCTCTTTAAAAGGTATCAAAATAGGGAGGAAATAACCAGTGCAAAGTGCTCGCTTCAGTGTGATGGAGTAAGAAACAGAAAATTATTAATGCAAGAATGTGACCTGGAGGAATAAGTATGTTGGATAATCTCCTAATGGATGATTTTAACTTCAACTTTTAACTTGTGGGGTGGAAGAAGGGGGAGAAGGAGGTTTATATTGCTTACATTGCTCCGAGTTATTTGCCTGGCATTGATGATGTTTTTCTGTGTCACTGCAGTGAAGAATCACAGGAAGTTTTTTCATCTTGGACAGGAAGAGACCTGATGCTTCACGTTTTAGTATCCCAGTGCTTATGAAATGTGTTACAACTTAGCTGCTTCTCCTGAGAAGCCTTAGGAAGCAGCAGAAGTGGTTTGAATGGCAGGAGGAGTGTTTAAAGTATCGGTGGTTAAAAAAGCAATCTGTGTAAACTGCTTTATAACTTAAGAGTTATGCAAAGCTGCGTCTTACCTTGGCCTCATGCCCCAGATTCCATGTCTGTAAAGCACTACAACCCTGCCTCAACACATTTTGTAGTATACTTCAGCTTTGAGGAAAATAAACTAATTGTTAAAATGCTTCTGCAAGTCTCATGGACCATCCCATCAGGCTATGGACAAGTGGACCTATGAGACTGTCTCATGTGAATGCAGGACAAGAAGTCTTGGGGGTTTATGTGCTTGATGATGTTTGTACTATGAGTGAGACGCGTTTATTATTTTCATTTATGATGCTGTATAGCTGTACAGAAATATGTGTTTCCCACTACCTGTGACTTAGTTACCCAGGTGGTTCTCATAACTGATGTTACACAGCCTTATGAAATTGTTGCAGTCTGGTGTGTAGTCCTATCATAAGTAGTAATAATTGTATCATAACAACTGCATCTTCAGTTTAGAAGGGGCGCTTGTAAAAGATGAGGTTGTCAGCTTCTAGAAAGGTAGATATGGGATCTGAATTATAATTTAATGACTAACAATGGATAACTGATCTTCCACATGCTATGCAGTCTGTAGTGTCTTCGCCTAAATCAGGACTTCTTCAAGTGGCTATATACCTTTTTAGTTTTATGCATACAAATAATACACAGGAGAATTCAACTGATGCAGAACCCTAAGCTCTGGCAGGAGACAGGCAACAAAAGGTGCTGAGTGCTGTCACAATCATCTGCAGCCACTCCCCTAAACCATCCTTGAGACATGGTGTGCTGCCCATTGTCCTCAGAGGTCGAGGGTGGGAACCTCCCACAGCACTTTTGTGTTTCAACATCTAATCCCAGATGGATCCCACATGTCATGAGGAGGGGGGAAAGTGGAAAAGCTAATGAGCAGAGGATCTCAAAAGCTAACTGCTTTTTATCTACAAAGGGCTTGATCCTCATTGTACTGACATGTTTCTTGCAGTGCAGAGGAGGAAGTGATGTGTGAATAAGGGTGATTTATACACATTTAAAGAACTTTATGATTCTGTAATTAGATGGGCATCTCTACAGAAAGTACATGTCATCAGCCTAAATAGCAAAAATGAGAAAACGGATATATTTTGTTGTTCCCTCTCTATTTTAGATCCAGCTAAATGTTTCTCTAGATTTTTGATTCTGTGAGAGGCTGTTACTACAATAGCATCCTATTAGAGGGATATTATTATTTTGAGGTGTTTGTGTTTACTGGGATAATGCCACTCTATAAATAGAATGCTTTTCACTTTGTTTTTAAAATGGTTTTCTGCTTTTAATGAAATAGTTTTTAAATAGTTTCTTACTTTCAAAAGAGCAAAATACAGCTGCTACTGGCATCAGAATAATGTTTGCTATTTCATGATAACTGTAATTAAATTCAGCTAATTTTTCACTGCAATATTTATGGAAAACAAGGACCAGGAGCTGTAGTTCAACATTTATGCAGGTGAGTATAAGGGCACAGAAAATAACTATGAAAAGCTATAGGACAAGGGCTTGGAATGGCCCACAGAGATCCTACAGCCTTCCCTTTGCATTGTACTGGCTGATGTGGAGACAATATGTGCACATCTTCCCTCTTGCCTCTGTTTTGTTTCTTCTGCCATGAAAGATGTGTCAGTCATTACAAAAAAGCAGTCTTGAGGCTGTGTTACAGAAAGGATTGCTTTAGACTGTGCCTCAGCCTACACTGCTATGGAGATGCCCCTCTGACTGGGCAACCATCAGGGGGATGTACAGCCATCATTGTTTGCCTTCAATTTAAGATTTAAGGGAAGAACAGAAAAACATCACTTCCCTGGAGAGTCCTCTTTGGTGGCAGCTTCTGAAACACCCAAGCTCTGACAAGCAGATGCCATGGCAGTTCATGGATATGTTAGTGGTTGCAGCAGTGCTACAGCTCTCAGCTCATCACATGGGAATTAAGTGATGACTGGAATGCCTTCAAAACTGTTCTTTTTCCTGTGTGTCTGTACCTGTCTAAACTGATCATAGGAATACCTGCAACCAAGTTTTCCACTTTATATGCCTCCAAAATGGTGGCATGGTATGCAAAAAAGGCAGGGAGGTCCTCCACAGCAAACGTGGCTAGAGAAACAGCCTGGGAGGGGCTGACTGCAGGCAGATGGTGAAAAGTGCTCGCACACTACGACTGACTCACTTTGGTTTTGCTAATAGATTTTTTGGAATGAACACAATGTACATGTAACAACACTGTGTATCTATCTCGAGCATGAACACTAAGTCTGTTGCTCAAAGAGCAAATATCACAATAGACTATTGGGATGGAAAAGGAGCACTAACCTTACCAAACAGCCACGGGGTAAATATAAACAATGCCCTTTCCCACCCATCAGCAGCTGTGCTTAAGCATTAGTGATACATTTCCCAAGCTCAGAGCTCCAGGGTGTGATCTGTGAGCAAGTCTTTGACCTGGCCTCACCCAAAATACAAGTTTTGTCTGTCATACAAAACATAAATGCATGCCTGGGTTTGAAGTGGGAGAGCACATGCATTTTGAGGCATACACCAGAGAGCTGCCTGTTGTAAAATGTCATTCAGTGTATGCCTGTAAGTATACAGAAGAATGCATAATTCTGGTTACATCCTAAGTGAATAGTTGGTCATGCAGCTAGAGAGATGCCAGGGCATATTGTGTTTGAACATTTCTATAGCAGGCAATAGAGACTGTGAGGTCTGAAGGGCTGCTGAAGTAGTCTGTATGGTTGCTGTCTTCCAGCTACCAATTCTTTCTCAGGGTTTCATTGAAGATAGCTCAGTGGTTCAAATGTAACTTCAGCCTTGGAACATCTTGGTTAAATTTCAGCTTTGCAGTAGATTTCTAGGTACCAGTTACCCCAGTGTAATGTTGGGATCAAAGTAAACATGCTTAAAATGTTTTACTGGGCTATTTCCTCATCCAGACAAAAACATCTTTTCTAGAGGACAAAAAAAAAAAGAAAAAAAAACTTACCCACAATATTTTTTATAATCCTGACAGGTGTCAAATAGAATATTTAAATTTTTACTTTCAGTATTAGAAGCTTTTTTTCAGTGCCCTAATTTTTCATGCTTTTTTTATAACGTGTGCAGCTAAGGGAGAAAAGTTTGTCTTCTTCAAGTTTATTTGGAGCTTTTTATTGACTAATGTCTTTTGTTACAAGTGACAGTGAAGGACTTGTTTGGTACTAGAGATCAATGGAGAAGAAGGTGACATTTCAGAGCAGCATTTTAAAATTAATACATTGCTATTTATCTGACCATGGAACCTAGGAATACTGGCTCACAGTCTAAGAGCACCATGACCCTGTAACTTCTGACCCTGCTCTCCTTCTCTTCCTCCTCATAAAACACACATTTACTTTTTATGTTGCTCTTCTCCAATCCAACACTTTTCAAATTTCTTGCCTATTCTAGAAAACTTTTCAGACTCTGGTCCTATGAATTCTTTATCAATCAACAGACTTCTCACACTACCAGTGGCTTTAAGTGCCTTTTGGCTGAGGTAATGCTTTATCAGCAACAGATCAGTGATTTTGCTTCCCCAGGGTAACTGAACCCTTTGATTTTGCAGGGACAGGGCCTTTAGTGATGGAGAGGTCCAAGGGCATGAAAGATGTCACTTCCTTTTATTTCGTTCTGGGAAAAGTGTTGCATAGGCACTGAGCAAATTAAGGAAGTGTGATTTTATACTTCATCTCTCTCTACAAATTCAAATACGCTAAAGATACTTGTGGAAAGTGCTAAAGTGGTAGACAGTTAAGAACTTAAGGCCCCTTTTCACTTGTAGAAGAGGTACAGTAGAAGCTAGTTGTCATCCTACATTATATACTGGAGGAATCAGTTTTGAGTATATAGTTTCATTCAATTCCCAAACACATTTAGGATTTAATCCATATCTTCCTTGGTAAGAAATCCAGGAAAGGTGGCAGCTTTCAACTCTGCAATTATCTGAGACCACTGTATACTCAAATAAGTATGTTCAAAGCAGCTGCTAAATTAAAGCACTACCAGTGTTGACTGAATTTGAGTAAATGTTTACTCCCTTGCATCCAATTACTCCTCTCTCGCTATTCATAAGCTTTACCATCTGTGTCCAGAAGTACTGGCTTTCATGGTCTGTTTGCTTGACATCCCAGCACTTAATTCTAGAATAAGAAGGCCAATTCAGATAATGCATTATGCAATTACATATAAACCACGATCTCAGTAACTTCTGTACATAAATGAAGTGAAAACATATTAATAACCTACCATACATTCTGCCGGCTTGTCTTGCACAATGTCATGACAATGGGTTTAATACAGACCAAGCAAAAGAAAGACAGATTGCTTTCCCAGAATTTGCTTGGTTAATGGAGAAAAATCCACCCTGATCTAAGCTAGCTCCAGCAGTTTCTCAGAAATATTAATGTTTCAAGCCCTCATGCCTTTAATAAAGTAAAATACAATGTATTTCAATGGAAAACAAATGCTCCATTTCTCCTCCTCTGGCATTTGGTGCAGCCGATGGCTACAGTACTAGCTTCAAGCAGAGCATACTGAGCTAATTATATTTCTTGATTTCTTGATTGCTAATGCGGTATTTGCGAATCAGTTATTTTTAAATGTCAGCTTAAGAATCATCCTTACTAGTCTGAATCCCCTAAATTAAGGTCTTGTTTTACCAATATACCGAGTAAAGAATTAGACTGTCTACTGTTTGTCTGGCAAGTGAGACAAATAACAATTTCCAAAGGCTGTGTTTTTTTCTGCACCATATTCAATTGGTGGGCGCATGGAGACATAGAAACATTTTCATTAATGCTTCATTATTAATCGGTGAAAGATGGATGCAGCACTTGAGAGAACTACTGAATGGCGAATTCCCTAAACAATTTACTGTAGCTTCCTTCAAAGAAGCAGCTCTTTGAAAAGATGGACAGCCTTATTAGTGTGAATATTGCAACAGCACAATGACAGCAAGCTCTTCTTTTAATGTGCTTTTTATGAAAAACAAAAAAATCCTGATAACTGTAAACTATTTGGAAAGGAAATGTTGGGGGATTTTTGGTTTCTTTTTTTTTTTTTTTGTGTGTGTGTTTTTATTTATTTATTTATTTATTTATTTATTTATTTGGTTTTGTTTTGGTTTTGTGGGGTTTTGTTGTTTTTTTTTTTCTTCCATAATTTTGCTAAGGATCTGTTGGCATAGTATTCATACAATTTTTGGATGATGTATCACGTAAATATTACCTTCATAGTTTTAGTAAGTTTCCACTTAATATTCTTTTTTTTTTTTAAAAAATACTTCATCTGTTATTTCATTTTATCTGTATGTTTCAGTATTGCAACACAATAGTAATTAAGCCTGGATTTAAATTTAAATAGAGACATCCCCAGACATTCTGCAGTGAGGGTTTACCATGAGGAATCTTCCCCCTTGCAGGAGGAAAGCCTCACTCAGTGCTGTTCAGAAAACCAGCAGCTTTTATTTCTAAACTTTTCCTAGGCATACAGCTGAGAATTGTGCAAGGTCTTAAATAACAATAGCAGTGACTATGACATACAGAGCTATATCTCTATGGCAAAAGGGGAGGGAGTGAAAATGAGTTCCTGACTGCTGTCATGAAAGTACATGAATAAAGTTTTGAAAAGAAATCTAGATATGTAAATTGTTTTCCAGTCTTTGCTACAAATCTGCCTATTTGGGAGTCTGTAAGGGTTGGTCATGGGAACAGTACAAGAATTCAATTGCTCTTGTAAGCAGAACTCTTGATTTTTATGAACTTTTCAGAAAATACCTTGATTACTTACATAAACCTTTTCTCACTGCAAGGAAAGAGCCTTTGTGCTACCACCAGCAGTAACAGAGATGATGGAGGAAGCAGGAACTTACATAGGAAACAGGCCATTCTTTTTTGCCGCCTTAGTTGCATTGGCACCTCTAGGCAATAACAGATTGATGGGATGTGACAGACGGAGCTGTCATAAAACAGTAAACCACAGGGGTATTACTCCTTGTGGTCCTGATGTATGCCAAATCCCCCTGCTCTGCCCATCAGTTAACCAGCTAGCAACATAGCTCTGCAGTCTGGAATACAGTCACAGTCTACCCGAGCCAGATAGGGTAAGCTCTGCCTTTTTGCAGGAGGTCATGGCCTGAGTTTAGCATTATCCTGATATCACAAGTAAAGGTGATGGCCAAAGTAGCTCTTCAACATCTCATGCACATTACTGGATGCTGAAGACAGAAGAATCTACTCTTCAGTCTCAGTTTATCCCCATGCATCTTCCTGAAACTTTAGCTCGGCTCCTGGTTAAGATACATCTCTCAAATATTGCTGCCTGCTCCTCTTGTGTGTCTCTGGTTGAATGTTACCTGACTTGCTTTATTTCTTCTCAGTTGATTCTTGTAAGCATCTTGGTTTCCCTGGGAGCAGCTGCTCATACTCAGATTTGACATGGGGGAAGTATCCCATTATCCTGTTGCTCAGTCAAGTAATGTTCAGGTATAAAATGCCCACATCTGCAGATCCATAACCATTTTTATCCCTTTGGATGAAAATATTTGGGAGTGGATAAGCTGAGGAATGCAGCTAAATTGAAAATATGGCAGTCTATTCTTATCCAACATGGTATAAAATTGACTGAATGAAAATAAAATAGCATATCTTTTTGCCTAGTTTTGTCTCTTATAGGATTTACTTTCTCAGCAATGAAAATCAAATCAGGTACATCCACGAGACTGTTTACTACTTTCAGCTCAAATCGGAAGGGCAGCAGGTAAGAACTGGTATATTTATTTTCTGTTTAATTCTCAGGAGCAAGTTACAAACCTGGGACTTATCATGACTGACATAGCAAGTCATTAGATAATTACATGGAAACCCCTTTTATTGAAACATCTGTGTTAAAATGTGCATGCTGAACAGAATTTTAATAGGCTGTGAATATAACTCCTTAAGCTTTAATTTGGTAGCAGCAAAAGTTAAAGCATTTTCAGCATTATTTCAAAAACACTTTAAACAAATCTCATCACAGGGCAAGAGTTTTTGGAGAGACATTATCTTACTTTCCCATCAAAGTAAATGTTTTATAAAACTCTTGTTATGACATAAAGCATATGCACAATTTCAAGCTATAATGTCCGTGAGTCCTTTTTAGTTTCACCCTTCCCCTCCAGTTCCCTCTTCCTCTTTCTGTCAGGTCATCAGCTCTTTCCTTTCACTCTAGTTCCTCTACCATATCTTATTTATTTCCCCTGGCTGATGAGGGATCAAGCCTCTGTGTAGTTATTTTGATGCTTCACCAGGCATTACCCTTCCAGATATCTTAGTCAGCTAAGTTCCAGCCTGCAGACTTTTGGTCTTCTCCCAGGCCTGTATCCCAAGAAGTCCTGGTCTCATAGACTATTCTAACTTTAGCAAATGAGTACAGTTCAAAGGACCAAATCTGCAGAGGACAGCAGTTGGTGTACAGCGGGTGGATGACATCCACACACTACATATCTTAGGAGATTTTGCTTTGAGCAAATTGTAGTCTGGTCCTGTGGTGACCAGCTGAGGCACACCTTTCAGTTTAAGGCAAACATTTCAGTCATTCCTGGCTTTGCACTTAAGTATCTGTCCTTTCCATTATACTTTCATCTGGTCAAGGGAGACTTTTTCTATCTCCCAGGTCCTGTTTATTTGTGCTTAATGAGTGTCTCCCTTCCTGATGTGAACTTTCCTGGCTTAACCTTTCTTCTCCCCACTGCCTAAATTCCCACAGGAAGAGGAGGATATGCACTTCCAGCTTGAAACTTGTCAAGAAAGTCCGCAAAGCTCATGAATACAGGGAAAAAGGTATAAGATGTTTACACATGGCAAGAAGAATCAAGGATCTTTGGGAACTGTGCCTTGTGTGAAAGTTACAGCATCATAATTGTTTATGGATTACAGTCATATTCAGTCATTTTGCTTTTCAGAACAATTGTTGAAATCTTTTGATGTATGCCATATAACAGTTTTGTTAGTATTTCTTTGACTTTTGTTTCCTTGCTACATATTGTAAATTTGTGAAACAAAGCTTTCAGGCCTTGAAAAAAAATTTCTTTCTTTTCTTTGGTTCTGCTTGTGGGAATGGAAGATTTATGTGTATTGAAGAAACATATTCTGAAACAACCATTGAATAAAATTCACAAAGTGGCATTACTATGTAAAACATATACACATTACATTTAATGGACTAGCCAATATCCAAAGAAAACTGAGGGACAGAAATAGGCACTTTTGATGATATCTACTTCTAAACAGTAACTTTGATATGAACAAAAATTTTCTGAATCATCACTTTCACTCAGAGGTGTGACCACAAGACAGTTATACAAACATGTAAGTTAAAATAACCTCCAGCTTTCCATGCATAACAGAAACCAGTTGGAAATATTAAAACTTATCAGGCTAATATTAGCCATGAGACAACGACAATCAAAATAGTCATAGCCAAGAAGAAGCAAATACCATCTTCATATTAATAAGATTCTTTAAATCTGCACTGATTTCCCGTAGTTAAATTTTCTCTGTGGCCAAAGAGGCAATGAGAAATAGAAAACAGACTTGTTTCTTGTCTCAAGGAGTGTCCAACTGGAGGTGCTAGGTCTTACATTGGATTACACACATAAATAAATATCAGGTTGAATTACTTGCTGTGTGAAAGAGTTATTCCTCCTGGGGTGAATTCTCTGGGAGAGGAATGATGTACTGGATGCACCTTGCAGGGGTCATGCACAGCTCAGCAGTACAGCTGCTCCCTTCCCATGGCCACCACCTGAAAGAAGGAGACAGGAAGGTGTGCCTACGGCTGTCTTTCTTAATGCAGACGAACTGCCACCTTCACCCCATTTTAAAGCTATCCAGACTAAGTTACTGTCATGGTTTAAGCTGTAACTCACGAAGTTTGCTCACTCACTCCCCCCTCTTTCTCCCCCCCGACTCCGGGGGCAGGGGGAGGATGGGGAGAAGAATCGAAAGAATGTAAATCCCATGGGTTGAGATACGAACAGTCCAGTAACTAAGGTATACCACAAACCACTGCTGCTACCACCAATAATAATAATGACCAGGTAAATACAAGGAAAGAGAATACAACTGCTCACCATCCGACGACCAGGATGTGAACTAACCCTTCCAGGTTCCTCCCCCAGTTTTTACATCCTGGGCATGATGTGCTGTGGTATGGAATAACCTCTTTGGTCAGTTTGGGTCAGGTGTCCTGTTTCTGCTTCCTGCTGGCTTCCCCTCTTCCCTGGCAGAACATGAGACTCAGAAAGTCCTTGGTCAAACCAAACATTCTAAGCAGTAACTAAAAACATTGGTGTTATCAGTGCTGTTCCCCTGCTTAAAGTCAAAAGCACAGCACTGCACCAGCTACTAAGAAGGAGAAAAATGACTGCTACTGCTGAATCCAGGACCGTCACCTTTTCCAGTGTCCTCTCCCCTGCTGTCATGTTTCCAGTTTCAGCATCTCAGACACCAAATATTCTGTTGAAAAAAAGCATGAAGTCTAGCCTACTGCTGCTTGTGCACTGCCTTGTGGATGGTAGTAGGGCCCATGCTTGCCATAGCCATCATCATTTGAAACCAAAGTCTTTCAGTGTTATGTAGTGCCTCTGTTTCATTGCTCAACAAAGCCTTAAAAAAAAAAAAAAAAAATTGTTCTTACGTATGCTTATCCATTATAAATGTTGTCTCAACAATTTTCCAGGACAAAAATCAGTTGTGCCTTGGTAATTTACTCCCATGAAGTTTTCATCAAGAACTGTTAAGAATATGTGAAATGGGTATGGAAAGATGTAGTGGTCCAAGCTGTTTGTTCCCTTGGTGTCCCTGTTTGGCCCAGGCTGTCAGCAGGTATTTTCCTCTGCATGCTCATACAGTGTAAATCAACCAGGACTTGGGTCTGAAGTACCTTTATTAGTGTTAAATTGGCTCATTTAAACTGTTAACCTGAGATACTTAATTTGGCATTTATGTTTTCCTAAGATCATCAGTTTGGGTAAATTTGTTTCATTTCATCCTGTACCTAGCTGTCTGTAATTTACTATCAATTTCTATTACATCAATTTCTATACTTTTATGGTGACTTAGATAAATATTCCTAAATTATGGAGATTTTTATAAAAGCCAAACAGGTAATGCCATTAACCACAGCCAGTCAAAAATAATACTATTAATTTCCAGTCAAATTACCACATGAGAAATGTGCAGTCAAACTCACAAAACTTAACCATTTTACTGCAAATAAGTAGATTGCGTACTGAATATTTTTTTTTTCATCTATTGCTGTAATATCATGTCACCAGAGCTGTCAAAAGCCAGCGGATAATAAGGCAGTGTGCTCTGGTCTGAGGCCCACCTTGAGGACACTGATAGTTTTGGACATCAGCAACTACCTGCATAAGTACACATTCACGTTTGCACTGCTTGGCTCTGGGTGTAAGGATGGCTTCTCCAAAGACCTCAAAGACCAATGAAATATGAACTGATTTTTTTTTTCTGCTGTTTATTTGCCTCAATGGACAAATGTTTATCTGCTTTTCCACTTTGCATCATTTCTGTTTTAAAAAATACAAGTCTTGGATTGATCAAACTATACTTGCTCTTCTGAAGCCCCCCGTAAATCTATTGGATTAAGAAATTGAATCAGTACAAAGAATTTCCTTATGGAGATTTCTATTAATAAATAGCTTTGCATTTTTATTAAAGCAGGATAACCCTTAAAGCCTCAGAAATATTGATGAGCTGAAGAGCTGACAGAAAAGTTGGTTGGTTGGTAATTTCTGCTTTGTAGGGGTTTTCTTAAGGCTTACTTCATTCTCTGCCTGAGTTCCAGCTGATTAACCCTGGATCATGGGAGCTGCACCATAGAACAGCTGGATTCAACTTCTGTGTGTCAAAGCCTCTGAATTATACAGTCCCCTACAAATTTGGTGAGTTTTGTTTGTTTAAGGCCCTCTTAAGGCTTAATATTTCTTAGCATAATTGGGAAGAATCACAGCTGGTATTCAAAATGGAGAAATTATCAATCCAAGCCCCCAAATCCTTAGATAATAGCTCAGTGCATCAAGTGATCTTCATCTCTGGGTGAAAAATGTGAAATAATTAGCCTAGAGAGAGGCGTGTCTAGAAAATGATCCAAATGCTCTAAATTCCCAACCTGAGCAGCTAGTTCCTCTTTTGATTAGGAGCCCATTCATGGGTAGTTCACAATTTAGACCTATGAAAAGCCCCTAGATCGAAATCTGTATGTAAGTGTAGGCTTCTCACATCCTTCCCCTCCCTCACAGTAAATTCTGCTCTTCCCTGCCCAGGGCACACTCTTGCACAAGCAGCAGATATGGAGGGGTGAAAGACAGATTTCAGGCAGCTGTTTCTCTTCTCTTTAGCTTCTTTCTCACTCTGTTCCTAGCAATAAGCAGTTCAGCCCTGAGTTTTATCAGGACTGTCTACATCTCCAACATTTCTGAAAAAACACAGGAGAGGAAAATATACCTAACAAAATAAGTATACTGGGGAAGAGAACAAGAAAATTGCCAGCAAGAAAATAGCTGTACAAGGGAGATGGAGGAAGAGGAATGAGAGCGTGAGAGAAGTTAAAAGCAGACTTAAAGAAAAAAAAGAAGAGGGGAGAAAAGCAGAAAAAAGGAGAAATGGAAGCATATGCCAGGGAGGGGTATAAGCCACCCTGAATTTATTTTATTACATTTCTAAGGGACTTCAGTAGAGAAAACCCATGGGAAATACTGACTCAGGACTCTCTCCTCCCCTAAGCTGTTTTTAACATAGAGCATCAATGCCCACAACGTTACAAAACATTCTTGTTTTGTAGCAGGATTATATTTTTCTTTTGTTTGTATTATACCTCTATCTTATATGTCTTCTATTATTATTCTTTTGGTAAGTACTGGTGGTTGAACACACTGCTATATTTTCCTTATGAATGTGATTTTCGTCTTCAGATTCCTGCTAGGTATGCCAAAGTGTGGTTATTATTATTAGTGAAGAAATGTGGTACTTGATTAAGTGTTAGCAGTAAAGTAGCAAAATCTGCTTCTGAGTTGTGCATGCAGAATGGACATACAAGGCTTCTAAAACATCTCTTTAGGATGGAAGTAACAAGGAATAAAGCATAGCTTCAATATACTTAAGTAGACAAAGATAGCAGAATACTTTCAAGGTACAATACCATCCATCTAAAGTATACCAACCAGCCTGTTAAATAAATCCTTTCTTTTAGCACACAGAGCTAAATGCACAAAAATCCACAAACCCCCTTCTCTTTTCATAACCTATAAATCATGTAATATCTCTGCATTATATAGCTTCCATCATTCACACAATCATGCTTTGGAGTCTACTCTCAGCTCTATCATTATCCAGCATCTGTCTTATCTTTCAGTACGCTGGAAAAAGCTCACACACTTAAATTCCGAACTGATTTTATCCGTAGAGGAAGGAGTAGCTCCAAGAAATGTGACTGCTCCCAGCTTTTCTTCTTGCATTTAACCTATACAGTTCTTAATTTTCTGGGGGATATAAAATAATTGTTTTCTGTACAGCAGATATGAGTCAATAATAAAACCAAAAGTGCTTTGTTGGTTCAGCTGGGAAAACCTTGGCACTCAGTGTAGGCTACACTTAATGACTGAGGTCACCTTCTGTCTCCATTCTCTGCTGATTTGTCTTGAAAATCTTATAGCACAATGGCTGAGCCTGTGCTTTCGCCTGCTGCCAAGGCAGAAAGCTCTCCCAGGCTGCCTGGTAGCAGCAAACCCTGCTGAGAACATCCCCTCAGTGCACTTTCCTGAAGATTTGTCCTCAGCCTGTATGACTCTGGGCAGCTGCCCATATGGGAATCCATATTCCCATCTGACAATGCGGTCTGATGTTGCCTGTCCTTCACTGAACTTATCTTCCTGTTCCTTGAGTTTCCAAACAGATGCTTTTACTCTTTAATTCTGCATGGTGGCTCTAAACCGAGTGTCCAGTTTTCCTTCCTCCTTTCCTCCAGAGGTCATGCCATCTTTTCAAAATCTCTGTTTTGAGAACTATGTTTCCACTTGGGATTACCTATATTTTGCTATTGATTTAAGACATATGTCAAATGAAATTGGGAAGTATATGTTAAACCTGTTACTGTCTTAATGTAGACTCTAGAGATATATGTTCAGTCAAACCCTTGCCAAAAATTACAAGATATACAAGTATGGATAAATAAGGAACCAGTTAAAGACTCTAAAACTGAGAAAGAGGTTTGTTCATAACAAACAAAGCTGATGCAGAGGAGACACAAGCAGATTCTTAAGGTGCTAAGCTGCCAGCCAGCAAAAATCCCCATCTTTTCACTGACTTCTGGTTTTCATAGAAGTTCAGAATCTTACCTGTGAGATTTTATCAAGAATGTTGTAAGCATTTTGGTTTGCATATATTTCTGTTTCATTTAATTTAGCCTTAATAAACTTTCTGGCTATTGTAAGTTCCTAGTTTTATACATACAGTATGCGCACTTTACTCCTCACAGACCTATGAGTATTTTGAAACTCGCATATAGACAGAATAAAACCTGTCTATTATCTATCTGAAATCATAGTAACTGTCAGTGGCTTAATTAAATCTTAAGGCTCCTGATACAACTGTGGAAGGGCCTAACTTCTAGCAGGAGCTCTCTGCAAATGAGAGGTGACTCAGGGGAAGTGCAGAGCATCAGAAAGGGATAGCATAACACTGTCTCTCACTGGTACTACGGCTGCACTCATTTAATGCCTGTTTTATGTACTGCTGGTTTTGCTTTTACTACAGCTTTCGGGATTTCTGCCTGACTTCAGGCTTCCCATTGCTCCAAGCCCCAAGCAAACCTCCAGGCATAAGTGCCTAATCTAGAGAACTGTTGGGAAGAATTGCTATTACACCTGTGTTGGAAATACAAGACAAGGGAAAATAAGTATGTCGTTTAAGGTACTATTTGGCTCTTAGATTTACCTGAGGTGATGCATGAAGTCTAGTGCAGAGAAGGGATATGAACCTTAACCTTCCATTCAAGTGCATTTAGCCATAAAACTGTCATTTGTCATAGCAAGCATGATGAATACACAAATGCAACTGCTTTCCACATTGCTTCTTGTGGAGGATTTTACAGTCATGACACTGTACAGGAATCAACTGGCTTTATATAGTTCCCTACCTCTGCCGTCCAGGCTCCTGAATGCTGAGGAACCAGCCCTCAAGGCTGACATGCGTCTTCTGAGACATCATATGATGCACGCATTTGTGTTTGGAAAGCTTTGTGGTGGGAGGATACCAGGGCCACTGAGATAGATAAAGATTTTTAAACTGCTTTCTGAAATCTGCTTCTGGGAAGCCTTTCTTTGCAGAATTCAGAAGCTCTTTTAAGTTATACAACCAACACTGGTTGCAATTAAGAAATTAAAGCATATGCAATATTAAAAAGCAAAGCCCCAAAACATAACAGTTGCCTAAAGAGGGAGTTGTGCCTTCAAGCTTTTTCTGTTTTAGATACACTGGATGCAACTCATACCAAATGCCTCAAAATAGTTGGAGCCTCAAGGGATCTGTAGACTTTAGTGAGTAACAATGTCATATTATGCCTCTAACCTACATCCTTCTTGCCTTTATCCCAATTCTAATGTGGCAATCTGAGCTTTCCACTAATTTCACTGGGCCAATAGCTGAGCTTTGGATAGATATCCTCACTTGTCTTACATGTCTACTATTTAGATGGGGGGTGCTCTGCACGGGACTCCTCCCAGGATCCTGCCCATCCTGTGCAATTGACACTGTTCAGCATCCTTCCTTACTGCTGACTGTGCTTGCTCTGAAACAAGGAGGAAATCATATCACCTGTCCTGTGCCTGGGCCAGCAGCTGGCTTCAGGGTCTGGAGCATGGGGGAGGTGGAGAGACCTGATGGCTGAGAAACATTGGCCAGAAGAAAGCAGCTGTAGATGAGTCAGATCTTGAGTTAGCAGCTCTGTTAGAGTTTGCTTTACCCCATAAATATAGGGATGACTAGAAAAAGGGAACTATAACCCCCATTTTCAAGAAGGGGAAAATGGATGACCTGGGGAACTACAGACCAGTCAGCCTCCCCTCTGTGCCTGGCAAAATCTTGGAGCAGGTTCTCTTGGAAAGCATGCTAAGGCACATGAAGAACAACAAGGTGCATGGTGACAGCCAGCATGGCTTCATTAAGGGGAAATCCTGCCTGACCAATTTGGTGGCCTTCTATGATGGGGTTATGGAACTGATGGACAGGGGTAGAGCAGTTGATGTCATCTACCTGAACATGTGCAAAGCGTTTGACACTGTCTCCCATGACATCCTTCTCTCTAAGTTGGAGAGACATCAATTTGATAGGTGGACCACTCGGTCAATAAAGAACTGGCTTAATGGCTGCACACAAATAGTTGTGTTCAATGGCTCAATGTCCAGCTGGAGACCAGTAACGAGTGGTGTCCCTCAGGGATCGGTGCTGGGACAGGTCTTGTTCAACATCTTTGTGGGTGACATGGACAGTGGGATTGAGTGCAGCCTCAGCAAGTTTGCTGATGACACCAAGCTGTGTGTTTCGGTTGATACACTGGAGGGAAGGGATGTCATCCAGAGGGACCTTGACACGCTTGTGAGATGGGCTGATGCCAACCTAATGAAGTTTAACCATGCCAGGTGTAAGGTCCTAAACCAGGGTTGGAGCAATGCCAGGCACAGCTACAGGTTGGGCAGAGAAGAGATTCAGAGCAGCCCTGAGGAGGACTTGGGGGTGTTGGTCGTTGAGAAAATGAGCATGAGCCGGCAGTGTACGCTTTCAGCCCAGAAGGCCAACTGTATCCTTGGCTGCATCAAGAGGAGCGTGACCAGCAGGTCGAGGGAGGTGATCCTGCCCCTCTACCCTGCTCTCGTGAGACCTCACTTGGAGTATTGTGTGCAGTTCTGGTGTCCTCAACATCAGAAGGACATGGAACTGCTGGAACAAGTGCAGAGGAGGGCCACGAGGATGATCAAGGGACTGGAGCACCTCCAGTGTGAAGGTAGGCTGAGAAAGTTGGGGCTGTTCAGCCTGGAGAAGACTGCGTGGAAACCTCTTAACAGCCTTTCAGTACATGAAGGGGGCTACAGGGATACTGGAGAGGGACTCTTCATTAGGGACTGTAGTGAGAGGACAAGGAGTAACGGGTTCAAACTTAAACAGAGGAAGTTTAGATTGGATCTGAGGAAGAAATTCTTTACTGTAAGGGTGGTGAGGCCCTGGAATGGGTTGCCCAGGGAAGTTGTGAATGCTCCATCCCTGGCGGTGTTCAAGGCCAGGTTGGACATAGCCTGTGGTGGCATGGTTTAGTGGGAGGTGTCCCTGCCCATGGCAGGGGGGTGGAACTAGATGATCTTAAGGTCCTTTCCAATCTTAACTATTCTATGATTCTGTGATAGACACAGTTACCCAGTGGGTTGCCAGTGATCACTGTTCTTACAACTGTGAGTGATGGGATATATCCAATGCTAATACTTTTGCAGCATTAAAAAAAGAAAGATGGAAATTCTTTCTACTTGTTTCAATAACACAGATGGGAACCAGGAATGCTGGGTTAAAATGTTAAAACTTTCCAAGAAACAGTAATTGAAGGAACAAACATCCAGTCCACTCTTCACTTGAGATTGGTACCAAATGAGCATTGTGGATTTAATTATGTTGATCCATTTAGTTCTAGTGACCTATTTCTTATATGTTCAATGACATTTTTTTTTCATGTGATACAGTTTAATACCTTACCATTTCACATTATGTGGTGTTCAAAACTTTTTACATTACCTCATTGTAACTTCAAAAAGGCAAATTTTTCAGTATGTGAAAGGAAATAGCTTCCATCCACTGCAACCTGAGGCTGAAAGCAAGTGCATATAATCTGTCCTCAACTTTATTAAAGAGTGTAAGGCATCACCCTTCGTGTAGCTCAAACACATTTCCTTACATAGTGACATTCCAAGTCCAGTACTATAGAATGAGCTTGATAAACTTTCTATTCAGTGCTCTAGCATACTGAATATTACTTAATTCTCTAAAGCTGTGTGATTGAACACACTCAGCATAGAAACAGAATACTTGCTTAGCCTTGCACAGCTTTGCACCGCTTTCCTCTGCTCTCTTTTGGGTTTTTGTTGTTTTTTTTTGTTTGTTTTCTTTTTTTCCTTCCCTTGTTTGAGGATTGAACACTGCTTTCCCATGACCAAGAAGAATTTAATTCTCAGGCCCTGTCCTCAGTACCAGACTTGCAGAGTGATTAAGTAATTTCTTCGAAGTCATTTTTATTCTTTTAAATCCTATTTTCGTAAAATTGAAAAATTTTATCTGCTTAGAAAGTCAGAGAATTTTCAACTGTTTCTCTTCTAATGTTTTATCACTGCCCTCTGTCAAGCAACTATTTTCCTAAAGAGTAGAAGTGAGCTATTTGATATAGCCACAGATCAACTGTTACAATACTCTTTTTCTCTTTTAGTAGTCACTTGTGTGTATGTGTACATGTGGGTGTAATTAGTACTCTCAGAAAACATCAGTGTAGCTACCCTGTTATCTGACATGCTCTGCAGCAGTGGTGTAGTTAATTTTGCTATTGCTCTTCAATATGTGAAACAGAGTATGCTGGATATGTTAAAAATAGAAATAAGTATTTCAGCAAGTTAAAAAAAGATAAATTGTCTCATTCTCATGGAATGCCAGGGACTTAGGTGTGTAATTTGCCCTCAAAACTTCATCAAATGTCTAAATACCTCACAGGATCAAGCTTCTATTAGCCTCAAGATAGAAAGTATAATTAAAAAGGACAAATAATTTGCCTGCTAATAATCCTGACTTGTAGTGCTAGCTCATCTTTAATTTAACCCTAGTAGAACTTTACTTCTGTTTCACCATGTGGAAAAAAGTCATTGTGGACCTACAAAACTAATACTGTGTTGACAATTAATTATGCAAGTCACTCCAACTAGGTCAGTGAATTGCATGCTTCAGCCACTGTGGAGCAAGGGGATCAAAGTCTGTTTGACAGTACCCACCAGGAGACAAAAGCAGGAGGGGTCTGGCATCAAAGCATTGCAAGTAGTGTCCGATCTCTCCATACAGGGGTGAAAAAATATAGTTATGTGTACTGCGAGTATACTTTCCTCTTCATAGCTGAGTTATTATCTGTACAGTTGTTAGAGGGAGTCCTTAGTGTTTCTGGACCCAAACATCTACTACTGCTGATTAAAAAGGGTAAAAAACGAGATGAAAAAGAAATCAATAGAAAACCCTGTTTCTATGGATGTAAATAAAATAACTGACATCAAGTTATACAACTGATATTTTTAGACTATCTGGGAAATTTTGGTATAATTAGTATCAGGAAACAATCAGGGGCAAACAGCTTTTTTACAGAAAACTCTGGAAAAGATATTATTGAAAATTCTGCTGAAATATTTTGCTTATAACTTTTACAACTAAATTTTTTTTGTTCCATGTTCTCAATTAAAAGTTTATCTTTTCAATTGTATGTCAGGAGTAAACATAACTCTTTAGAACTTGTGAATATGGATGAATTGGGAGAACAGTCTTTATATAAATTTTGTTTAAAATATGGTATCACTGTGTACTTTAAAAAGTCTGATTTTTCTCAAAGTAGTGCTGTCCTTCATGTTTCTCATTAAAAACATCCAATGGCTAAAAGTTACTCTTGCAGTCAAGAGGTTAGAAAACTGAGAGAGCAAGAACGAAGAGCTCCTACCCTGACGATGCCTCTGTAGATACTAAAAATATAGTACTCTGAGTCCTCTGCGTTACTTTGTGACAAATAACTGCTTTTGAAACTTCTTATTGAAAGTTTTTGTGAAACTCCAAAGTAAATGTTATTCGAAAGTGTAAAAAAAGTTCTATTTCTAAGCGCCATTGTTTTGACTTTTCATCTTTCCATATCAAGAGAATGTCAACTGCATGACAGAAATGCAAGTCCAGGGTAGAGAAATATATAAAATTTATAGAAATGTCTTTTCTGGGGAATATTCTCTTTTGTGTTTCTCTCTTTTTTTTTTTTTTTTTTTTTTTTTTTTAGTGAGAATTGTGATATTGGGAAAAAAAAGTGTTTCAAAGACTGTCGTTATTAGTGAGTAATTATATCACAGACTTTTATACTTAAAAAGTGGAAAAACCTAAAATCATCCAATACTAAAATTCTAGCTTTGAACAAGTTTAGAATTCCAGCTGTCTTTCAATCTTTAAATAAATAATGGCAGTCGTCTATCTTTTTACTTTTTTTGGATATGTGAGACCTAAATACGTATGCTGTTCTTTCAGTCTTTATAAGATAAATATATTTTTTGCATATATCTTAGAGCAAAATTGTTTCAGAGACTGACCCTTGCACTGGTCCTCATATACATCTGAGTCTGAAATTATTGTTATTTAATTACTGTAGAGAGATGTTTTATGTGAAAAATTGTTAAATACCAGAATGTTAAACTATGCTCAGAAAGAAAAAATGCTGTTTAATCTGTTTCTTTAGATAGTTATGCTTCTAGATGGAGGCTTGGCATGGGTAGGGGGCTTACCAAGGCGTGAATTATCGCCCAACATGTGCAGATTTTTGATCTTGTAGTCCTGGATGTGCTCCAAATGTTAATGTGTTTGATCAGAGGAATGACCTAAGAATTAAGTATCCAGAAGTTTCAGGTTTAATGAAATATAGTCATCTGTTTCATGCGTGTATAATTTCTGAATATTATCTGAGAGAAAAAAATGAGTTTATATAATAAGGTTTGGATTTTTCACAATTATAGCTCTTTTTTTTGTTAAATAACTGTTTTATATATTTTTTCACAAGAACTTGAGTTTAGTCCTGGCACAGCTTTGCTTGTTGGCTTGCAAAGATCTTGTCCTTGTGGAGTTCATTCTAAACTTACTGCAGCATTTTTTGTGGATGGTCGCAGTCTCACACACTCTATTTTTCTTCTGGTTTTCTGCTTTTCTGGGGGATCCAGTGTGCCTGTGTGATAGTATTGGCTACAGAAACAGGGCAATACATGCAGTTGATGCCCTTGTTTTTGCTCAGAGCTTCTCATTCTCACAAAAAACCTGTTCAAGCTTCTCAGGCTGACACGGGAGTTAACTATGGACCAAAGTCCTTTTCAGGACCTGAATCAAATCTAATTTACTGTTTTATTGATCTGTAATAGGTATGGTTAGCTTTAAAATTCAGATTCCTATATTGGAAATAAAACCCCTCATCCTTCATAGTTTTTCCATTTTTGCTTCTCCTTTATCACCATTTATCTTTATTAGTTTCTAAGCATATTGTCCAGAATAGTGTGCAACAGAGGAGCACATCCAGTCTGGTGAGGGACCAAATATGATTACTCAGGCATGCACAAATATAGGATTTTACAATATAATTTGTTCACTCTCAGCATTTCTCACTTTTAACATAGTATCTTTTAAGATATTCTTTTAAATCTTTATTCTAGCCTTCAAAAGCATTGTGTTTTCTCTAATGAAGTGAATGTAACTTCTATTTTTAACATGATGCAATGCACAAGATTCATGCTATATATATACTTGTCAGTGCAGTAGTTTTTTGGCTTATTTATTGTTGGTTTTTTGCTGTTTTTTTTTTTTAAATGCAAATAATATTCAATATTAAAATATTCACCAGAATATGAATGGTAATGCACACAGAAAGTGTGCATTCTAGGAGTAGGATTTTTGTTTGTTCTTCCCTGTTCCCATTAAAATTATGGTGTGCTTTAAGTTCTAAGAATGAGAACTGGAATTTCTAGTAGTCAGACTTCCATAAAACAATAGAGTAAGAGAAGGGAGTTTGAAGAAATGTGACAAAGTCATGAGGCTGCTTAGCTGCAAACTCAATATGATTCAGAGACTTTAAATTTATTGCTCATAAAACATGTAGGAAACTACAAAACCACTGTAGGATATCAAAACTGGGAGAGCTTTGTACACTTTTTCTTTTGTGCATGTCTCTACAACTCCAATCCTAATGCTATGTATGTGATTTAAAAGCAGCTAAAGGTAGTTTCTGTGCTGCCCTGTACTGAAAGCTCCAGCTCATGACAAGGGTAGAATAAAGCCCTTAAAAGAGCTGACAAGCCAGGAGATTAATCTGCAGTTCTTAAATGAAAATTGTGTCTTTTAACTGTTCAGTACTGGAGTCCTGCAAAAGACCTGACTTTTGAATCTCTCATCTTTTTAATCTTTTTGACTCAGGAGATTATATATTTGTTTTTGTGAAGTGATATTTTCTTCAGTCTTTCTGGATCTTACATTAGTCATAAGCATTGTCTCCAGCAGAACTGGAGGTAAGACCACATTCCCCATTTTATCCAGGCCATTCATGGAGCAAATTTGCACCAAACTTGAAAACATCTGAAAAAAACCCCACAGTTTAACAAAAAACATATGCAGAATAATTTTTAATAGAAATCGAGGACAGTCAAATAGAATTCAAATTGAATTTTAGAGTATCCAGAAATGATAGCCACCTGATTTTTTTACTACTAATAAAATCTATCAGACTTTCGAACATTCAGATTAAGCACCAGTGCTAATTGATAACTGTGTTGAAAGAATATGAATTTATTCCAGCTCTTCAACTAGAGACATTAACAGCCTTTGAGAGAAGTAGGAAAAGTTTTCTTTTCAAGGGCAGGTTTGTGAAGAAAGGTGATATACGTCTTAACACAGAGGGATCAGGCCTGTGCAGGGCTGATGGTAAGCTGGGACAAAGGTTCAAGCAAGAAGCTCATGCACAGATCAGTCTGCATTCTAGGGGAGTCTAAGGCAGAAGCAGGAGATGGGGTTATGGTTTAGACAGCAAATAGCTAAGTTAATTACCACAGGCTAGGGCTAAGAGGGAAGAGTTATGCACACCACTCAGGCTAAAGCAGCATCACTGCGTTATTACAGTGCGTGGTACCAGCTCTGGAGCTGGCATACAGGAGTGCAATAACAAACCTGCTGGCACAGCACAACCATGACGTTTACATCTGTGCTCTCTTGTTACACTTGGAATAACAACCAAAGGTCCCCAAAGACAAATAACATTGCTATAATGTACATCAGCTAGCAGATTCCATGAATACTCTCTTTGTCACAGCTGAAAGGATAGAAGAATGGATTTCAAGAATATCTATTGTACATATACATGCTTTCTTCTCCTGGGGTCATGGCATGTTTAGGGAAATTCAGCAGATTATATCTACATTCTGAAAAAGCTTTCAAACAAAATCCAAAGCAGTCATGGTAGTATCCATTAAGCATTCACTTTTTTCAGGCACTTTAAGATGAAAGTCAAATATTTAAGATACAGAATGTTTTGTTCAGAATTCTTCAACCCAATTAGAAGTTTCCAGTATTCTAATATATTGGCTAAGAAAACCTCACGTGAAGAAACATAAAGAACTCAGAATGAAGTATTGTCTGTGTTCACTGGGGTGATACCTGCCGTAAATGCTGCTGTGCTGGAAAGTACACCATGATTTAAACCCAGCAGTAACTCAGTCCCACACAGCTGCTTATTCACCACACTTCTTTCCCCCTACCCCAGATGGGATGGGAAGGAGGTCTGAAAGAATGTAAAGCCCGTGGGTTAAGATAAGAACAGTCCCAAAACTAAAGTACAATATAATATTACTACTATTGATAATGATAAGGGAAATAACAAGGGGAGAGAGTACAAAACTAAAAGGTGTGAGAGGAAAGAAACAGTAAAGAACAGTGATGCCCAATACAGTTGTTCACCACCAGCTTACCGATAGCCAACCCAACCCGAGCAGAGATCAGTCCCTTCCAGGTAACTCCTGCCCCAGTTTATATACTGTGCATGATGTGCTTTGGTATGGAACACCTCTTTGGCCAGTTTGGGTCAGAGGTCCTGTCTCTGCTTCCTCCTGGCTTCTTGTACTCCTACTCACTGACAGAGCATGAGACTGAAAAGTCCTTGGCAAGGGTAAGTGCTGCTGAGCAGCAACTAAAATATCAGTGTGTTGTCAACATTGTTCTCTGGCTAAAGCCAAAACACAGCACTGCACCAGCTGCTAGGAAGAAAAATTAACTCTATGCCAGCCAAAACTAGGGCAAGGTTTTACTTGTTTGGGGGAAATTAGGTCTTGAGAGCAGAGGCTCAAATCTCGTCTTGTGGTGTCTGCCTGTTGGAGGATCTTGGGGGAAAAAAAAAAAAAAAAGAAAAAAAAGAGAAAAGAATCCTTTTAGTCATGAAGGGTCCAAGAAATTCAAAGAGTTAATAGCTGAATCTACCGTCCTTGGAGTCACTGGGACATTTCCTGCTGACCTGAGTGAGCTAAAGTCAGACCCTGTGTGACTTATGCAAGGTACCAAATGGGCTTGCTACTGCCCGAAATCAATTCTTGTGTTACTTCTTCCCCTTTGCCATTGGGGTAAAGGGATGGTTCAATTCTAATCGAACTGCCCTACTTCACAGCCTGACCTCAAACACCTCTGGAAGCCCAGATTCCCTCAGTTTGCTGCCATGTGCTGCAAATCTAACAATCAGTAAAATAATTAAAAATTAGAGCCTCCATGTATCATGTTGTTGATGTCATTTTATCAGTCTAATCATAGGTATACATTTTACTGCAAGCTGAAAAAATATTGGGTTATTGGGGTTCCATTTTAGCTTTAGCTATGCATAATTTAATATAGGAAAAAAATCATGTTAGGGAAAGCTCTGAATATGTATTTTATAGGAGGAACAAAAAAAGGTTTTCCTTGCCTCCTCTTACTGCCTCTCACTCATCGAGAGATAAAGAAATGACGGAAACGACACATGAGCTGCTGCAAAGCCTGAAAATAAGACAGCTTTTATTTTATATTTAGGAAGGGACATTAGTTTGTTCTGTGGCTATTTTTCATTTAATTTTTTTAATCCTTAGGCAAGGAGGCATTTAAAGTAGACATTTACCATGCCAAAAAAAGCAAACAAATGTATTGTGTATTATTGCTGGGGAGGTGGATAATGGGAAAAGAAGAGCAAAGTGGGGGAGAGTAAGGAAAATAGGGGCACTTACAGGAAAATGCATTTGCGTGGGTTGTGTTTAGCAGTTTGAGACAGGGAAGTAGTTAGTCAAATCTCTTCACATTTACACCCAGAAATAAAGAGTAGTCTTTCTCTTAAAAGGAATTACCTATGAGCCATTCTTGAAGCTGGTATTAGGTACGCAGGATTGAGGATGCTGCTGGCTGGAGGCTAAATGTGAAGGGTTAATTGTAGCCAGACCAAATGTGTAATCTTCTAGTTCAGCAAAAGTAACGGTCCTGAGGTTAAAAAAAAAAAAAAAAAAAAAAAAAGAAGACAACTGAATGCTACGGGATTTTTTTTTTTTTTCTAAAACACTTCTATAGAGTTAATCCTGCTCCTTACAAACAGTTTTGACGTAGGTCTTGGGCACGAGCTGCAGAAATAAGAAAGTAAAAGCCACCAAGTTCATGCTTTGAAGTTCATTAGGATTAACCACACAAGAGCAAATTCCAGGAAGAGAAGGTAATCAAAATTCAGGCAAGCAATTAGAGATGCATATTAAATATGAAAGTACATGGTGCTGGGTTGCATATGTAGCTAGTGCAGTAACCTTGTGCTTCCAGAGCTGCTTGCTGAGGTTACTGTGCAAAGGAGCTCCAGAGGACTCACCTCCAGATGGACAAATTGCTTCCCTTTTTCTGTAATCATAGTACAGTGCTGTAAATGTGCTTGATCATGATTAGCAAGCACACTGGGGACAGTGGGCAGCAGCAAGCCCTGCCCAGGGTGGAGAAAGCCCAGCCAGGTATGGTGGGTATCAGGCAGGACTGTGGGAGCTGTGTGGGGCCAGCAACAGCTCTGGAGTGCTGTCTACCACCCAGGGTGGATGTGAGATATCTGAGTGATGGGGCATGGAGAGGTTTGCAGGGCAGCTGCCTACATCATGCCTGACTTGCTACTCTGTTCTAAGTGGCTACCTGAGGAGTTTTACTGCAGAACAAGGAACCTATTCTAATTTTAGAAACCAATGCTACTGGAAAACACTACATTTTTTCTGTAATTATTATTATTAGCCATTTTCCTTCTCTAGAATTGAGTTCTGGGATTTTCAAATGCTCATGAGGCTGCACTGGGCTCTCTCCCTTCTCTCTGTTGTTCCTCACTAGCAGTGACCACACATGTGGGAAAAGGTCTGGCCATTTTGGCATCTATCTAGGCATGTTATTCTCCATCATTTCCAGTACAGTTCATGAGTTTTTGAGGTAGAGTTACCTTACTTGTAAAGTTTTAGCTTAGAGTTTCTATTCTGTGCCAGTCACCTCCTGTCTCCCTTCAAAAGGATATTTATCCTCACCTCCTTGAGAAAGATCATTGGCTTTTACTGAGAAATATGATCACCACATATTCATGATATTCAAAGATTATTTGACAGTTTACATGACATGGCACATATGAAATAAATGTCACTTTGTTGTCCTGTGCTTAATTTCTTTGTGTACCTTTAATTATTCCATTTGCAAAAGTCCTTGAAGACAAGGTTCTCACTCATTCAAAGATTTTTTTTTTTTTTTTTTTTTTTTAAGAGCTTGATGTAGGGAGTAAAGAAAGTAATGAGAAAAAGGTGGGAAAAATAATCATCTCTAAGGCAAGCAGCTTACTATTTCAGGAGCCAGGCAAAATAATTTTGGATGAGTGTCAAACATACAACACAACCAAAATGTTTTATTTTTCCCCCCTCTAAAATAGCATGTTTGACAAAGCAGTCCCTTTAAATCTACTCTTAACATTCTCACTTCAGCAAGTTTCATTTGCGGTATTTCTCAGCCCTGTATGGTGGTGTGGGTGTCAGAAATATGCAGGTGATGTCATTTTTCATTCCCTAACCCAGGATTTAATTGGCATCATCATTCCACAGCCCTCCTCCTCCCCTTCTTACACCTCTTCAGTTTAAATCTTATTCTTCTAGGCCTTTTGCGTCAACATACTTCAAAAATGTGTTGTCTTCATTATTCAAAGTCTTCTCTAAGAAAGTGAAGCTTTGATTTTTACATCCTGGTTGGTACGGAAATGAAACATGTCCAACATGATTTTACTTTAGTAATCCTATCCAGAGATAATCTCTTTGGCACACAACATAGAGATGACACAGTATCAGTGATAGCAGACTGGTCATCAGTATTCTTTGAATTTTTAAGATTTGTTGCCTTCATTTCATTATTTTTTTAATAAAACATATGCCTTATAAATTATATCTGCATAAAATTTGGTGTTGGAATACCTAGTTTTAATATACCTGTATTAAATAAATCATGGCAATAAGCCCCTGGGTGTTTCGTCATACCTTTAATCCACTCAGCAAAGATTCCAGGGTAAACAGTAAAAGTTTTGCCTTTTTTCCTACAATGAGATATATCACGACTAGAGGAAATGCAAGTTTAGGAAAGAGGAGGTTGGGAGACATATAAAAGAAAAAGGCAAGAACTCATTTATATTGACAGAGAAAAGGTCTCAATAGCCTGCCCCCTCTCTTCTTCAAAGGATCCTCCTGCTTTCCTGCTCCTAGTATCCTAGAGGCTCTTCTAAAAAGGGAAAACAAAAGCCCTAGGACCTGCAGTGATACATGGACTACACCATAGACACGTGTCCTTGGGACTGTACTGGGAACCAAAAGTCAACATCTGATTCAAAGCTCTTCGTCTGCCTTGTCTTTACCAAAGTAAATGGGAATGTGTGATGTATTCAGCTATCATTTATTGTCCCCAGCTTCATCTGATTCAAATGTAGACAGAAACAAAGCCACCTACTCATTTCTATGAAGCTGTGACTGTTGTGCTGGCTGGGAGGTAACAGGCAGCATCTAAACCACTGGAGTAACTCAGGAACATAAGTCAGCCTTCTTGAGAACCAGGCTTTCAGGCTTCTAAAATTGATAGGCAAAGCCACATCCTAGCCTGTATTCTTTTAGCTTAGTATCTGCCTCATTATGGTTACATTGCAGGTAGTTGTCTGTGATTACTTATTGAGTCAATTAATGAGATGAAGTAAAAATGTGAGTGAGAGCATACTGGGCAATGCATAGGTTGAAAGGCTATACTGAAACACATCTGGTTATAATTAAGGTTAACTGTAGAATTTCATCTGGCCAAACATAATTACTCACAACTCAATGTATCTCAGCATAACTGGTTGACACACATAATATATACCGACTGTAAGCAAGGGACAAGTTTTAGGTGACTTGCAAGAAAAAGCAAAGAGCATGCTTGCAATGGCTGGGGGAGAGGATGAGGAGGGGCAGAAAAAAAAGAATTTGAAAACAAAAAGTAAAGTATTGCTGTTAATTAAATTCACATACAGGTTAAGAACCCTTTTTAAAAAAAATACTAGAGCAAGTTTTTCTTTTACTTTCTTCTGAACTGTCTCTTCTGACAGGTTAAATGCAGGTATAGTACATAGTTACAATGATTATGGCTTTGTCTTGTATTGTGATCAGCTAATACTATGGATGAGAAGAGTTAGTGAAAAGAGAAAGGAAAATGATAATTTTAGTGTATGTGCGACAGGGATCAGTAGAAGTGACTGATGGTACGCACAGGAGTTGGTGATTTGCTAGTGTTAAACCAATGTTGAGGCTGATTAGTTTTTGCCTAGAAGTGGTGCCTATGTGTCCTGCTGCACAAGACTTCTCCAAAAGAAAAAAACCCAACTTCGTAAAATGTGACTTCAGTAATGTTTGTAACGGCTACTACTTTTACCATGTTATTGCTCCATCTCCTTAACTATTACTCTAATAAATGTTGTGTTTGTGCAGCCATGTGTTTGTGGGTTTCAGGCCAACGAGATTTGGAGCCTTGCTCCAGAATTCATCAAAAGGAGTTGGAGAGAGAAAATTCTTAATTGGAAATTGCTTATTCACTAAATTTTTCCTTGCCAGAAAATGCTGACTTCCCACAGGCGCCATACTTTACTGTAGGCTCTGCAAGGATGCCAGTTTTACTGAAAATTCAATCTCTTTGCTACAATAGAAGCTCAGCAGACTGCCATTCCTAGCAGCACTCAACTAACCCAATGCAAATATTGTGTGACTCATCAATTATTGTCAAATGAAGTTTTGTTTCTAACTTTGAAAAAGATTAGAGGTGATACTATAAGGGCAGCTGAGCAGATTGAGTAATAATGGTGAGAAAAAGGAACAATTACAACTCTTGAGTTGTACTGAGAAACAGCTGGGCCTATGTTTCTTTTTTCTTAAATATTATCTAGACTCCTGCAATTTTGTTCACAGCACATCTCAACATAAGGCGCCATATGGCAGGAGATGAGTGGGTGGAAATAAGAACACATGAGACAACTGTATGGGTTTCCATTTCCAAACCACCCCAGAAGCACTCCAAGTTGAGGCTTGAGCCTGGAGACAACTGAATTTTACTGTAGACTTTTCCTGGTATCATTCAGCTGAGGTGTTTAGGTGGCCATCTGACACATGAATATGTTAATGAATACTAATGTTATTCCAAGCCTGTGTGTTTTAGAAAGATATAATCAGCAGGATGTTTCGCAATACTGTTAGTTACTACGGAGGTATTGGAGGCTTTGGATCTCAGATCGTTACTGTAAGCAATGGTACCATTCTAACTGCACTCTGTTCCTCATTCGCATATAAGCCACACATCCAATGTATAGGGATGAGATTGGGCTCCTGCTTGAAGTTGTTCCCTGGAAAGCCAGATGAGCATGGGTAAAGGCAGGAGCACTCAACCCCCATCCCTCCCTGCAGCCCAGGAACAGCTGGGCCACAACTGCCAGCACTGGACTATGCTTTTGTTTCATTTCTGTCCTGGGTTCAGCTGTAACAGTTATTTTTCTCCTTCCTAGTAGCTGGTGTAATGCCGTGTTTTCGGCTTTAGTCTGAGAACAGTGCTGACAACACACGACTGTTTTAGCTGTTGCTAAGTAGTGCTTACCCTGATCAAGGACTTTTCAGTCTCTCATGCTCTGCCAGTGAGGAGGGGCACAAGAAGCTGAGAGGAAGCAGAAACAGGACACCTCACCCAAAATAACCAAAGGGGTATTCCATACCACAGCACGTCATGCCCAGTGTATAGACGGGGGAGGAGTTACCTGGAAGGGCAGACTGCTGATTGGGGTCAGGCTGTGTCTCAGTCAGCAGGTGGTGGGCAATTGTATTGTGTATTGCTTGTGTTTATTGAGGTTTTTTTCCTTTCCTTTTTTAGTTTTATATTCTCTCTTCTTGTTATTTCCCTTATCATTATTATTATTAGTAGTAGTAGTTTCATATTATACTTTAGTTATTGGACTGTTCTTATCTCAGCCCATGGGATTTACATTCTTTCAATTCTCCTCACCATTCCACCCTAATGAGCCATGCCCCATGCCTTAGTTGGGGCCTCTGCTAAAGGCACAGCCTTCCAGGTGCACAGGTATTGCACATGTGTATCTGAGATAGTCCATGCATCAGCCTGAGAAATGTGATCTCTGTGGCCTCTTCTGTTGACATGACTTTAAAGTATCATTTAATAATGTTGATCCAGTTGGAAGCTTTAGTGGATATATTTCACACGCATACACACACACTCTATTTCATAATTTTCAAGGAAAGAAGAGTCTAAAATGGAGACAAATCAATACCCAACAGAATCAAGTAAGTGCCATGATACATACCATAGTATTGAGCAGGAAATGTTGCATGTAGTTCGAATCTAGAAGCTCTTGCAAAAAGCAACACACTGTAGGGCCTTGATTCTGACACTGTTTTTTTTATTTTCCATTATATTTAGGTAGAGCAAATGTTTTGACATTCAGTGCTCAACAGAAGCTAGGCTACACTTTCAAATTAGGGAAGTATCCTAAATAACCCACTGCTTCCTTACACAGAGCAACCCTAGGTTTAGATCACCTGCTAGAGAACACCAGTGGGTAAAAATGAACTTCTATTTTCTGCACTTCAGGCTTGCAGACTTTTTGTTGTTCATTTTAGAGAGGGCTGGAGATTTTTTGTTTTTCTTTTTGCAACATGCACATTACTGTCAGTTGGAATACTAATGGACATCTACATAAATATCATCTCCAAGGCTGTTAAATGAAACTATCTAAGGCTGATGATTGTCTTGAAATTAGCTTGACTCACATCTGAAAATTGCCAGTGATTAGCTGATTATGGTTTGAACTGAATTCAGATTGCTACAAAAAGCTACAAAAAGTCATCCTCAGATGCATTCTAGTAAATGATACCTCAGCTGCCTCAGTCACTGCCAGCACTTGCATTAGGGATTAAGGTCTATTACCACTATTACTACCTCACATTGATGGCAGTCATTTTAAAATATATATTCTGCCTGAGGAGAATCTGTCTCCTGGGAGAATTCTGTCTTTTACTTTTTAACCTATTCACTAGATGAAAAAAAAACCACCAAACCCGAAACCCAGACCAAATTAAAGCATCCTTTCTGTGGGAGAAACTTGTTTCCCCTCTGTAAATACGATTATCTTAAATACAGAGCAGTTCAATCCTGGTGTCTTACTAGGAATCATCCCTTTTATACTGGTAGTATGTGAGATTTAAAATAAATTTTAACATATCAAAGGCTACCAATGCTGATAGACGTCAGATCTATTAAAAAAAAAAAAAAAACAAAAACAAACCACACATTATTTTGTCAGATCCTGAAAAATAGGTTCCAGTATGACACGCGAGTGTCAGTTTTTACAGCACAGATGTAAAACAGGAGAGGCTTCAGCACCAGTGTTAAAAGTTAAAAGATACGTTTTCTAAATTTGTTCATGCTATTTAACACCCAAAACTGAATTCTGACCTTAGTTATGTAGTATATATTTCTTGTCTGACCACTTGCAAACTAATTACAGTGACTAATTATTTAGGCTTTATGAATAATTAAAGTGACTACTAGAATCTCTCCCAGTACATTAAAGACAATGAGACTGTCCTCTGGTCTTCATAGAATCATAGAATCATAGAATAGTTAGGGTTGGAAAGGACCTCAAGATCATCGAGTTCCAACATATTTAAGAAGTAATTTTAAAAATCTTTATATTTCTCTATATGATCTCAAAAGTTTCAAAGTCCATGCAAGATCAAAACCCAAAAATACAAACCAAACCAAAACACAACAACAACAACAACAACAAACCCAAACCAAAACCCAAGGAAGAAACCATACATCTGTAATTTGAACATTTGCTTTTTAAAAAATTCTTTGTGCTGATTAAAAGCTAAAGAAAAGGCTTGCAGCAAAGATGAATCTGACATTCCCAGGCCTTTCTGTTCAGTACCATAATGGGAATAAACTGATAGTTTATTGCTTCTTCATTTCAAATTAATATTCTTTAGTTCAAGGTAGCCTTAGTGTCTTAGGTCTGAAATGTTCTACGCAACGAAACCTACAATTAGAATAACGGATGGATTATTAGAATTCACACCTAACTCCATAAAAGTCAAAGAAAGAAGGCAATACTACTTTGGCTTTCTTCCCCCAAAGACTTTCCTTCATTACCTTATTAAACAGGAGAAAAATGAAAGATATAGATTGAGAAATCTCAGGTAACCTGCAAAGAATATTAATTTTCATGATAGCTTAAATGACTTACTATTTTTCTCCCTGATTGAAGTCTGACTCCTTTTTTCACTGAGAATGAAAATGGTGCCTGAGCAGGACTGATGTTTCATCTCAAGGGCTTGGGTAAAATCTGCAGTGGGTGCTCAAGAGCCCCAGCTCCTGTACTTGCTGGTTCAATTGAAACTCCATAAAAACAGTTCTGGAGCATTTCTCCCTGTGCCTACAGCACCAGCAGCTAGGCCATTCATCCTGTGCTCACCCATGGGGTGGGATGAACTATAGCCCTTAAAAGGGGGTTAGTACACCTGTGTGTGTGTGTGTGTGTGTGTGTGTGTGTGTGCGCGCGCGCGTGCATAGGGTGCTCATCTGCAGGTGCTGGAGGACAACTGGCCTCTCAGAAGCTTTTACTGGCTCTAGAAACTCAGCTGCCAAGCCACAGCACTGCAAAGTCTCAAGGAAGTGCCTTGCCCGTGAAATACCGGGGTGTTGAACTGGCCCTTAAAGTGGTGGCAGTAGCTAAGAAACTAGTGAGGAGTTGAGATTCTCCCCAGTACTGGCATCCAACTCCAGTTCTGTCAGTACCAATCACAATACATTAACAACTAAGCCAGGATGGCAGCCATTCAGCAAGCTTAAATATTTAATTTAGGAACAATAGCAGGTCATTTAAATAATTAAATTCAAATGAACACTCACAACAGGACTCACACCACCATAATGTTTTCATTTTATTTGACATTCAGTGTGTGCATTAACTACATTAACTAACAACTGCAGGTGCTCAATTACTTCTCCCCACACCTATGCACCCACAAATATACCCTGACCAGAGTTGTGCAGTGCTGTATCATTTGCTGTGGCCAGAGTTCAAAAGAAAAGAAAGAAAAAAGCTAAAAAAACAGCTGGACTACTTCTGTTGCTGTGCAGTCTGCTCTTGGAGGACCACCCCTTGTCCTGGCCCTGGGATGACTCATCTTGCTGGAGAAGTGGATGCAACAATTATTGCTATAAGTCACCATCACTATGTACATGAAGGCAAAGGGAGTGCAGCCTCAGGCACCAACTGCTGAAGTGACAAAAAGCCCTTGACACTGCAGCTCATGTGGCTTTTCACACAGAAGTGCCGAAACCAAGGATGGCTTCTCCACCAATGCCTTCTTGGCGAACTGTGTAGCAGTGTCTAAGCAGCATGATGAGGTTCTCAGCAGGTGCCAGTTTGTATGAGTGTGCCAACGCTCAAAAAAGTCCAAACTAAAATAATTGGTGACCAAAATCTTTGCTGAGTTTTAGACTCAAATGGATGATATGAATATTGTTGATGGCAGCTAAAAAGTATCATATAAACATCGACTATTTATATATACTTACTCTATCAATGTGCCTAATTACTATTTCTTAAACAACTACTTGGTCTTAGGTAAATAATGTTTAGGAACTTGTTCCCTTAATTATAAAGTAAAACACACACACATTGGCTGTGCAAGAATTTTGTGTCTGTGGGATGCAGGCCATGGATGTGGAGCTGAAACGTTAGCTACTTGCAGGTCAGAAGGCAACCTTTTCTGCACTCCTTTGAAATACTATCTTTAGATCAAATGGCAGCATGAAACAGCTGTGGACTGCAAGTCTCCTAGCAGCAACTAATGACAAGCTAAGCTAAAGGCTAATGAAACACTGAAGAAGAGCCCTACAATGCCCATAGCAAAGCAACCTGCTGTACAATAAGATGTCAATCTGTTCACATCACCTACAACTGCTAGCCCATTCACGCACAAGGACTAGCTTAGCCACTGCTGTCATGGCCTGCTTACTTTCCCAAATATCACTGCAAAGACCCCAGTCTGGACAATCCCTGGCCTACTGAGTCACTGATTTAGTGGCTGCCACCCTTGCTACAACTGGGCAGCAACTCGGGATCCCGCTCTGTTACAGCTTCATGGCACCTCAAGAGGTTTGTGCCTTAGTGGCCACCTTCACCCATCTTTAATGGTTGCTACTCTGTCAATGCATTCTGCAGAGTGGCCCTTTATTTGCTGTAAATGGGTGATGAGCTAGTAGGAAATTTCGCACTGGGAAGTACAGTGGGTAAGGACCAAACATGAGACCTGTGCATATGTTTATGTTGCAGAGACAGTAAATTTCAGCAAAAAAGATTATACCTTTGTTAGCTGTCACAACAAAGTCCAACAGTGAAGCAATACCTAACCTCCACAGCCATCTACTGCATAAAAAAGGATACTGTACTTTTAATAAAACCCTACATTAAATGTAAGGTACTTACTTACATGTGTTACATGGTACTTACTTACACTTAGTTATACATGCTAAATATTCATTCTCAGTAATCAAAAGTGCTGCACCCAGAGCTGCTTTGCAGTTCTGCAGGGTGCTGATGAAGAAACGCCCACCGCATCAAATGAGCAACCAGCTGATGCACCAGTAAAGAGGATTACTACTGGTGCCTCCAGGAAAAAGTGTCGGGTCATAGTAGTAGGTGACTACTTTGAGAGGCACCCATCTGTTGGCTTGACTCAGTCTCAAGGGAGGGGTGTTCCCTACCAGGGCTTGGATCAGGGTTATTGCTGAGAGGCTGTCTGGTCTAGTAAGTACTGCTGACTATTACCCACTTCTTGTTGTCCATGTGGGTGCTAGTGGTATTGACAGCAGTAGCCTGGGAATTGTTAAGAAGGACTACAGAGCCCTGCGAGAGGTGATTAGGGGCTCTGGGGCACTGATAGTTTTAACATCAATCCTCCAGGTCAAATGGGAGGACCTGAAAAAGGCCAGGAGGATTTGGCAGGTCAATAAACTTTAGAACAGTGGTGCTACTGTCAGGAATTTGGTTATTTACAACATGGGACTTGATTTGGAGGCCGGGTCTACTGGAGGCTGGCGGAGCTGCTCTGGCAAAGACAGGGAAGAGCTGCTTGGGTAGGAGACTTACCAGGCTGGTCAAGGCAGCTTTAAACTAGATGTACTGGGGAAGAGGGGCATCAATCCATCCCAACACCCCCAGTGAGTTGCCAGCACCTGTAATACATGCTTGGAGCGATACAGAGGTATTTCAGCTGCTCCAGCCAATGAGTCAGCTTTATATGGAGTTCTGCTCAGATGCCCCTATACAAATGCCCATGGTATGAGGAATAAACAAGAGGAATTACAGATGTGTACATGGCTACAGGGATATGATGTCATTGGTATCACATAAACGTGGAGGGATGGCTCCTATGACTGCAGTGCTGGAATCAAGGTTATAGGCCTTTTAGGAAAGGTGGGCCATGCAAACAGGGAGGGAGAGTAGCTATTTATGTCAGTGATAGGCTGGAGAGTATGGAACTCTGGGGAAAGGTGATTGACAGGTCAATAGAGAGCTTTTGGGTCAGGGTCAAAGGGAGAACAGCGATGGTAGACATCACTGTGGGGATCTGTTACAGACCACCTGATCAGGAGGACTCTGTGGATGAAGCTCCCTATATACAGATAGCAGCAGCCTCACGCTCACAGGCAATTGTCCTCATGAGGGACTTCAACCATCCTGATATCTGTTGGAGGGAGGGTAGAGACCGGTGCAAGCAATACAGGATCCCTGACTGTGTGGAAGACAACTTCAGCTTGCAAGTAATAGAGGAGCCGACAAGGAGAGGTGCCATGCTTGACCTTGTGCTCACCAACAGGGAGGAGCTGGTCAGGAATGTGACTCTCCAGGGCAACCATGGTTGTAGTGATCATGAGATGGTTGAGTTTGAGATCCTCAGGGCAATGAAAAGGGCGTACAGCAAGCTCACTGCCCTGGACTTCAAGAGAGCAGACTCTGGCCTCTTCAGGAACCTGCTTAGTAAGTTTCCATGGGATAAAGTCCTAGAAGGTGGGGGAGCCCAAGACTGCTGGCTGAGATTCAAGGATCATCTGCTACAAGCTCAGGAGCCTGACAAGAAGGAAATGAGGCAAGAGGGCCAGGAAACCTCCATGGATGGATAAGGAGCGGCTGAGAAAACTCAGAAGGAAGAAAGAAGCTTACAAGAAGTGGAAGAAGGGAGGACAGGTGGACTGGGAATAATACAGGGATATTGTCCAGGAAGCTAATGACCAGGCCAGGAAAGATAAGGCCTAGGTAGAATTGATTATGGCAAGGGATGTGAAAAATAACAGGAAGAGCTTCTATAGGTATGTAGCAAACAAAAGACAGACTAAGGATAATGTGGGCCCTCTCTGGAAGCTAATGGGAGAACTGGCTACCCTGGATTTGGAGAAGGCAGAGGTTCTTAATGACTTCTTTGCCTCAGTCTTCACCAGCAAATGCTCTGAACACACCACCCAAGTCTTGGAAGGCAGATGCAGGGACTGTGAGAATAAAGACCCTGGGCCCACTGTAGGAGAGGATCTTGTTCAAAACCATCTTAGGACCCTGAACATATACAAGTCCATGGGACCTGATGAAATTCACCCGCGGGTCCTGAAGTAGCTGGCGAATGAAGTTGTTAAGCCATTGCCCATCATACCTGAAAAATTGTGGCAGTCAGGTGAAGTTCCCGACGACTGGAAAAAGGGAAATATGAGCCCTATTTTCAAGAAGAGGAAAATGGATGAGCTGAGGAACTACAGACCAGTCAGCTTCACCTCTGTGCCTGGCAAAATCTTGGAGCAGGCTCTCTTGGAAAGCATGCTAAGGCACATGAAGAACAACAAGGTGCATGGTGACAGCCAGCATGGCTTCACTAAGGGAAAATCCTGTCTGACCAATTTGGTGGCCTTCTATGATGGGGTTATGGAACTGATGGACAGGGGTAGAGCAGTTGACATCACCTATCTGGACTTGTGCAAGCATTTGACACTCTCCGTGTGACATCTTTGACTCTAAATTGGAGAGGTATTAATTTGATGGATGGACCACTCAGTAGAAGAATAATTGGTTGGATGTCTGCAAGCAAAGAGTTGTGGTCAATGGCACAATGCCCAATTGGAGACCGATAACAAGCGGTGTCCTTCAGGGGTTGGTGTTGGGACCGGTCCTGTTCAACATCTTTGTCAGTGACATGGACAGTGGGATTGAGTGCACCCTCAGCAAGATTGCTGATGACACCAAGCTGTGTGGTTCAGTTCATATGCTGGAGGGGAGGGAAGTTTAGGTTAGATGTAAGGAAGAAATTCTTTACTGTGAGGGTGGTGAGGCACTGGAATGGTTTGCCCAAGGAAGCTGTGAATGCTCCATCCCTGGCAGTGTTCAAGGCCAGGATGGGCAGAGTCTTGGGTGACATGCTTTATTGGGGCTGTTCAGCGTGGAGAAGAGAAGGCTGCCTGGAGACCTCATAGCAGCCTTCCAATACCTGAAGGGGGCCTATAGGGATGCTGGGGAGGGACTCTTCATTAGGGACTGTGGTGAGAGGACAAGGGGTAATGGGTTTAAACTTAAACAGGGGAGGTTTAGATTGGATCTGAGGAAGAAATTCTTTACTGTGTGGGTGGTGGGGCCCTGGAATGGGTTGCCCAGGGAGGTTGTGAATGCTTCATTCCTGGCGGCGTTCAAGGTGGGGTTGGACATAGCCTTGGATGGCATGGTTTAGTGGGAGGTGTCCCTGCCCATGGCGGGGGGGTTGGAACTCAATGATCTTGAGGTCCTTTCCAACCCTTACTATTCTATGATTCTATGATTCTATTATGTTGTGCCCCTGTCCATGGCAGGGGGGTTGGAACTAGAAGATCTTAAGGTCTAGGGTTGGAAAGGATCTTAAGATCATCTAGTTCCAACCCCCCTGCCATGGGCAGGGACACCTCCCACTAAACCATGTCACCCAAGGCTCTGTCTAACCCAGCCTTCAACACCACCAGCGATGGAGCATTCACAACTTCCCTGCGCAACCCATTCCAGTGCCTCACCAACCACACAGTAAAGAATTTCTTCTTCATATCCAATCTAAACCTCCCCTGTTTAAGTTTAAACCCATTACCCCTTGTCCTCTCACCACAGTCCCTAATGAAGAGTCCCTCCCCAGCATCCCTATAGGCCCCCTTCAGGTATTGGAAGGCTGCTATGAGGTCTCCACGCAGCCTTCTCTTCTCCAGGCTGAACAGCCCCAATTTTCTCAGCCTATTTTCATACAGGAGGTGCTCCTGTCCCCTGATCATTCCTGTGGCCCTCCTTTGGACTTGTTCCAACAGTTCCATGTCCTTTTGATGTTGAGGACACCAGAACTGCACACAATACTCCAAGTGAGGTCTCACGAGAGCAGAGTAGAGGGGCAGGATCTTCATGTAATGCTGCCTGAATTCAAAGGCAGACTCTCTAGGACCCCAAATTCCTCTCAGATATCTATCAATGTATGGCAATTTTAATGCTTAGTGGAGGCTGTTGGAGAAATTTGCTGAGTGTACCTCCTCGAAATACGACTCCTTCCAAAGCCCTTGTGCTCCCTGTTCCATCCAGTGCAATCTAATTTTCTTCTCCTGGACAGCCTGCAAGTCAATGGGAAGGTGAAGGAAGACTGCCTGTTTCCCTGATGCTATTGACAGCTCCTAAACACTGCACTCTGAGAAGCAGCCCAGCCCCCAGACACCTAACAAAGCCACTTTTAGGATTATTTCTGTTCTCTTCCTATCAGAAATCCTTTAACCTACCAACCTATTGGCAATTGGGTATTTTACATTCAATCACATTCCCAGAGAAAGAAAAGTTATGAAAGTAACTTTTGGACTAACATCTAATGTATTTCTTGATGAATTGGAAGCTGGTAAACTTCCTAGAAGTTTCTGAAATGTAGTCTATTAGGCCTGTTACTAGAATAATGTTGTAACATACTGTACTTTTTTCCTTCAAGGATGGCGAATGCAACAGAACAGTACCTGCTACTGACTGGAGCTTCTGTTTGTCAGTGGATAGTTGTGTTTTCAATCCTTTTTTCATGGTATCTCAAAAGCCCAATTAAGTATTGATTGACCACCACTGCGACTAATGCTACTCAAGCAGTCCCCATCAGCCACAAGAGTAAGTAGAATCCATGTGCCTTTGAAGGGGATCACTAAATACAGCCTGGTGGCCTTGGTTTTAAACACAGCTCACCAAATTCTTCAGTCCGCATATAAATAGCTTACAGCCAACTGTTGCTTTTTTCAAAGAAGCCAAGCAATTGGATACATCTTCTGGGATCCTTTGAGCAAGGACACTCATCCTGCAGGACATTTCTTAATGTAGGTCAGCTCACATCATTCAGAAAACAGCCACAGCCCTAGCTTAAACTCTAATGCAGATTCTGAACTAGAAATACTTGTTAAAGTTAAAATATTGTTTGCTATCAGCCTTAAATACAAATTTGTAAATATGTTTAAACCTAGTTTAGCTGGAGGATGTGACCTTAGCGAGAATAATGGCTATTTAAAAACTATGAGTAACTTTCTGCAGTAGATGGAGAAATTAAACCTTGCAGTTTTTCAGCTTCTGTTGTGAATACTGCCTTAACATTAAACCTGATATAGAGAGAAACCAGGCAAGGGACTGTAACTTCAACTCTAACGACTTCTCCCTAAAGGATAATGGCAAATGCCCTTAACCTTACTCAACAAGGTCTTTGCACATAGTTATAAGATTTTTTCCAAAGTAGCTACAAAATTAACCATATCCTAACTTTGGCTTCCCCAGCATGAAGAAAAAGAATCTCCCAAAACATCATTTCTGAGATTTCCTGCAGGGCTTGCAACTTCCACAGGGAATGCTACAACAGCTAGGGAGTGACTACAAAACTGGGAAAAGATATCCAACTCCTTGCAACATATTTCTGAAATGGTTCCCTAAAAGACCTAGTTTTTATAGTGCAAGAACACAGAAATACATTTGAAATCTATTTTCTCATTTACTATGGTCTGAGATGGGTTACTTCTTTTTAAAGCTCATTGAATTAAAGTTGGATTAACACAGAAACTGATATACTCTTCTGAGTAGGGGCAATACCCACTGAGTTGTAGAGCCCCCATATGTTCTCCATTGATGTATTAACGAGGTCAGTTCTGCCCTTCAGAGAAACTCGAATCAAGACAAACTGCAGCCATAATCTTTTCTCTCAGACTTGGCTTCTTTCAAGACTGTGTGCCAAGGATTAATCTTTTTAGATAACATTCCTATTTTTTCCAAATGTATGGCTGGACTAACGAATTTTCTGCAATAATGAGCTACGGAACACTTCAAGTGTGTCCCTAAGATTGCTGGGTTTTAAGAAGGTGGGGATTCCAAGCATCATGTACATGAGACTTAGAAACCAGCAGCAATTATCGTCCTTATGCAGAGGAAGCTAAATGGGGAGTTTGTTGTTGAGTAAATCAAAACTTCTGAACAGGTTAAGTCCTTTGAGATCTACATTTGGAATGTACCCTCCGTCCACTGGCTCAAAACTGAAGTGGCCATAAGTAAAACAAAGCATCATACAGGCAAGGTTATAAGTCACTTAAGAAGTTCCTTCAATACATTATTATAGAAAGGAAAAAAACCCAATTACATACATTTGGGTAAACCTAAAACAATAGAAAAGGTCATAACAAAATCAAACAGTTTCACAAATAGTGCATCAAAAGGAGCATGACCAGTAGGTCGAGGGAGGTGATCCTGCCCCTCTACTCTGCTCTCGTGAGACCTCATTTGGAGTACTGTCTGCAGTTCTGGTGTCCTCAACATAAAAAAGGACATGGTACTATTGGAACAAGTGCAGAGGAGGGCCACGAGGAAAATCAGGGGACAGGAGCACCTCCTGTATGAAGATAGGCTGAGAGAGTTGGGGCTGTTCAGCCTGGAGAAGAGAAGGCTGTGTGCAGACCTCATAGCAGCCTTCCAGTATCTGAAGGGGGCCTATAGGGATGCTGGGGAGGGACTCTTCATTAGGGACTGTAGTGAGAGGACAAGGGGTAATGGGTTCAAACTTAAACAGGGGAAGTTTAGATTGGATATGAGGAAGAAATTCTTTACTGTGTGGGTG
Source organism: Amazona ochrocephala (assembly GCA_039720435.1). NCBI lineage: Eukaryota > Metazoa > Chordata > Aves > Psittaciformes > Psittacidae > Amazona > Amazona ochrocephala. The sequence goes on along the minus strand of CM077881.1, from coordinate 52,489,910 downwards.
GTGGGGCCCTGGAATGGGTTGCCCAGGGAAGTTGTGAATGCTCCATCGCTGGTGGTGTTGAAGGCTGGGTTAGACACAGTCTTGGGGGACATGCTTCATTATGTTGTGTCCCTGCCCATGGCAGGGGGGTTGGAACTAGATGATGTTAAGGTCCTTTCCAACCTTAACTATTCTATGATTCTATGATTCTATAATTATGTGGCAATAAACCCCATGAGAATGGTGTTCTGAAAACAGCTGCTTTGTGGTCAACATTAATGTTGGCTAATAAAATTCTAATTTTTATTCTGCTTGCATACTCTAACAGTCAAGTAAAAATGGTAGAAAATCAAAGTATGACTAAAATTGGGGTGTGTGTGCATATAATCATAAATTTTTCTCCTCAAAATACTGTGCTTCATTTACCATGAACTGTAGAGGATACATGTCTATCTATAGATCATAAGTAGAATCAAGAGGTTAAATCACTAACAGACGTTTTCTTTGAAGTGGTGAAGATATGATCCCCCAGACACTCCAGACAGATGTTTTTTTTGCTCAAATAGAGAAGCATAGAATGTCATGGTGTCATTTTTTCAACATTTGAGCTAAAGTGTCCTAGGTTAACGAGACAGTTATGGGAGGATTAAGCAAACAACCAAGCAAAACCTACAAAAATACTACAAGTCATATGCTAGGCCAGGACAGACTATTTAGCAGCTTTTCAAAGCAATTTCAGTTTACACCAATAAAACTTAAAAAGTACAGAAGATCAGAGGCTGCAAGGAAAGCTTTAGAAGAGGTCATCATCATTGTTTTTGATGACTAGGGAGAAAAAGGGGCACAAGTATTCTGGTAAGGTGTACTAGGAAACCGATGAAATACAGAAAAGCTTGTTTTATTATGGAAAGCTTGCTTTATTTCCGTGCTGCCTTGTGAAAGAACTGGAAACTCTGTTTGCATAGAAGAAGCCTGAGAACCACTGTGGGTATCACGAGCTAAGTGCTGGCAATTTACCTTAGTAGGCTTCCAAAATGAGCTCACTAAAACTTATCACAAATGTAACATAAGTCTCCTGTAAGGATTATCCTCCTCTTCTTTGCCTTAAAAAAAAAAAAAAAAAAAAAAAGCAGTGGTTTAGGAAAATTTCAGGTAAGTTCTAGGTTACTGCTTTGCTAGCTGTGACTTCATTTTGGTATGATCTTGTGTTTTACTACTCAAAGATTAATCTTTCTTTGCTCTTAGATCACCAGTTTCCTTTCATACAACAGGCGGGACCTGCTCTGAGTGTCACATCAGTCATTTGTTCCAGGACGAGAAAATTTCTTCTCCCCCACAGTAGCACTGTGCTCGTGACAGAAAAGGAGATTTGGGGTTAGTTTTTGAGGCTTCAGGACTTAGATTAATTGGTGAAGAGGTCTGATTCAAATTGCTTTAATTGTGCAACCAGCAAGTACCCACTTCATGTTTATTTTTCCACTTCCAGCTAGTGGGCTGGCTTGAAGTTTCTGACAATTTCTGAAAATAATAAGAAACTGTTGTTGTTTCACTTCCTACACAAATGAGGCACATATTATGTGAAATGGCCAATAGACTTTAAAGTTACTTTAAGAGAGAGGCGGACAAAAAAAGCAAATAAAAAAAATAAGTTAAAAAATATTCTTACTAGAACATACTAGATTTCCTGATGTTTAGTTAAAGGTGGATTATGTGAATCATTATGCTTTATTAAGTGACTTCAGTAGAGAAGAATCTATGGGAAGTAAAAGCAGAAGAGTTGTAAAAAGCTAAGAGTTAAACTTGTAAATTTAACATGCAACATTTCAAGTTTTCTGAAGTAGAGATAATCAAACCTTGCTAATCTATTTTAAAAATTCTCATCACATAGGGATGATTGTATTAAAATTAGTTCTTAATATAAAGTAAGATTAACTACCCATACTAATATGATAGATCTCTTAAACTATTTGCTTCAGTGAGTGCTCCTTTAGTATGGTTCTAGGCATCCCAAATGTTTGCAGTGACCTGAAAAAAGATGTCTTTGAATACTTTAATTATTCATGGTCATATTTATCTTATTCAGACTGAGACTTATGTAGATTACATGACAGGTTACCTTTTCAGAACAAGTTGACCTTAAAATGTTTCCTTTTTGAAGACCACCAATCAAATTAAAACAACCAACCACACTTTAACCTCTAATATAAATTGTTTTTTAAGTGCTCTCTTTTAATGATTGGTTCCTGTGAAATAATTCATAATTTTCAGCAGTCCACACTAAAGAAATTCAAGCTTAGTTGAAGACTAGGACTGAGATGGTACGATCATACAACAAATTAGAATAATGCCACTCTAAATAGGATTGATGGCTGAGATGAACTAAATAGGCTGAAACAAGTCTTCTGACCACCATGTGAAGACTTCTAACAGCAGAGTCAGCAGCTATTCTTCCACTGTTTATTAAACTCCTGCACATTTGGGGGACTTTGCAACATATACCTAGTTCAAAGCCTTTAGAAACATTTCTCTGTTTCCACCCTGCCCCTGCAGGTGGCTGTAAGCGTAGCCCACATTGCAGTAGACGCTCCTTTCTGGTATTCAGCGGGCAAGATCATCCACATTGCAGGAAGTTGCCAGAGCCTTAGCATGTTCTGTGGCTCCAGAGTGACCACTGTTTTCTCTCCTCTTTGCAAAGCTTAAGTTGATCTGCAGGCATCAGATAAACCGAGGAGAACATATAGTCTTTTTAAAATCTTAAGATTTCTATGCAATCTCTTTAAAAATGTGTATTCTGTTGCATACTTTTACAGTACAGCTAGCTGATAGCAAATATTTTGTGTATTTTTTGGAGTATTTCACATGAGACTTCTCTAAAACACTAACTGTAAAAGAATTTCATGTCTATATCGACAAAACTGGTAATTAACAGCTAATGTAAAATTCTTGCATAAAGCTTCCCCATCACTCCTTTGCTGTATTATAATAATGTCTTTCTATTACTGATACTGATTTAAGCCTCAACATTGACAAAGTGAGTTTGTATCAAAAAAATGTGGTGTTTGATTTAAACCAGAATATTTTTCAAGTGTGGCTGTAAAAGTTGTAAACCTAGGGGTTATCCTAGCTGCTCAACACAAAATACCTAATTCTACATTTATTTTTTTACAAAAGTGATTAGTACCTTTAAAATATTACATTTTGCAAAATAGCTTTAAGCTGAAATGTTTTCAACAATAAAAGTTCTGTGTATGTCACGATGTCATACATGAGTCGGGGGTGGAGGAATCTGCTGGATCTTCATTCTGGTCTAGTTTTCTTGATAGGAAATAAGTTGGGCTCTCTCTGAGGTGTTTCTTCTGTCATTCAGATTTCTGTCACTTTTCAAACTATTTTATTACTCATATGGTGCGTTTGAGATTATGCCCATTATAGCCAGTATGTATCAATCATTTGCACTATTGCAAACTGGTATTGTATTAATGGCTGAATTTAGCCATACCTATTTCAGTATTTCCATCATACACAGGCATAGACTAAGACATTATTATGTTTCTTGGTATGGTTATTATTTTAACTGACCAGTTACATTATGTCTTGGGCTTGAGCATAATATGCACAGACCTAACAAAACAAAAAGTTGAAGGCACAAGAAACCCTGACTGGTTTGGCTATACTTACGATTTTAAATAAACTCAGCTGCAGTTCTGTTTTAGGTGCTAGCAAAACCTAATTAAGGTGTGTTTACCTGGACATATTTCTTCAGTTGCCAGTGAAACTGGGAGTTCATGAGGGAGCAAAGCATTAATATCAGTAAATATGGCAACAAAAAATCAATAATTACAAATAATGACAGTTTCTGTAACAAGAAATTAGCCTTTAAAGCCTATTCTCTATCCACTTCCATAAACTTCTGAGATGATACTTTACTTTTATCTGCCACTTCTTTCTTTCACATCTTCAATACCGTATGTAGGATTATGTAAAATTTTTCATTAGTGGACCCAAAAATCCAGTAGCACAATGGCCTAAATACAGAAGGGCAGTCAGAGAGGTTTTTCTTTTCCATTTGGTAAAGAGTTATTCTAAGGCTTTACTATCTAAGCCAGCTATATTGATTTCTGCTTCTTACATGTTAAGTAGGAAATTCTCTCTAGAGTTTATTTGTACTGGCTCCTCATTGCCTTGAGGTTTCAGTTAATAGCTGAATTTCACCAAAAGGTTTCTTTGTAAAAATCTTCCTTTGAAGGAAGCAAATAAATGGCAAATGAGTGAAAAGGTGTCTACTGTTTTACAATTGCATCAAGGATCTTTCCCCTTTTTTGTTTCATATTACTTTATAATTGATTAAGAATTTCAGTACAACTCTGGAGGCACTTCAGAGCATCATATGAAAAACTGATAAGTAGAAAGCTTATGCAAATAAATTTTGTCTCTTTAGACAATATTTGGACAAGAGAGTACAGTTCTATATTTGTACATAATGATGACAAACAACCCAGGACCAGACACTGACACTTACATTCAAACTAGCTACTGATCACCTCAGTTCTTTGTTACCCACCTTCTGATAGTCTGTCTTGGATCATGTTAGACCTGAAAACTCGGGTAGCATAGGCAGACTAAACATTGTCCGTATGAAATGCTGACCAGAGAGCTGCTCAAGCCTAATCTTATGTTTAATAGATTTAGCTTGTGTGAACATACCTAAGATGGAAGCCAGATACATATGGGGAGGTGGCAGCTGTCATTAAGCCAGCTCTTATCATTCAAAAGCACAGAAAAAGGTCACAGGTCCCAGGCACAAAAAATCAACATGAGCCATCAGTGTGTGCTTGCAGCCCAGAAAGCCAACCATATCCTGAGCTGCATCAAAAAAAGCATGAGCAGCAGGTCGAAGGAGGTGATCCTGAACCTCTGCTCTGCTCTTGTCAGACCTCACTTGGAGCACTGTGTACAGTTCTGATGTCCTCAGCATAAGAAGGACATGGAACTGCTGGAGCAAGTCCAGAGGAGGGCCATGAGGGTGATCAGGGGACTGGAGCACCTCCATTGTGAAGACAGGCTGAGAAAATCAGGATTGTTCAGCCTGGAGAAGAGAAGGTTGCGTGGAGACCCCATAGCAGCCTTCCAGTATATGAAGGGGGCCTACAAGGATGCCAGAGGCGGACTCTTCATTAGGGACTGTAGCGATAGGACAAGAGGTATTGGTTTCAGACTTAAAAAGGGGAGGCTTAGGTGGGATATGAGGAAGAAATTCTTTACTATGAGAGTAGTGAGGCACTGGAACAGGCTTCCCAAGGAAGCTGTAGAAGCTCCATCCCTGGCGATGTTCAAGGCCAGGTTGAACAGGTCCATGAGCAACTCGGACTACTGGAAAGTGTCCCTGCTCATGGCAGGGGGGTTGGAACTAGATGATCTTGAGATCTTTTCCAACCCAAACCATTCTATGTTTCTATGATTCTTCTAGTCTGAAATCTCTTTCCAGGGTAAGGTGAGGCTGAAACCAGGCTCTGACTCCAAAATGATAGTGTTTTATATGGTTCCCTGCCAATGTTGTGATTTGACAGTGAGCATAATTACAATGGATCTGGTATATAGTAGATTTAAGGTACCTGACACAAATGAAATACTGTAATAATCACAGAATCATAGAATCATAGAATAGTTAAGGTTGGAAAGGACCTCAAAATCATCTAGTCCCAACCCTCCTGCCAGGGGCAGGGACACCTCCCACTAAACCATGCCACCACAGGCTATGTCCAACCTGGCCTTGAGCGCCGCCAGGGATGAAGCATTCACAGCTTCTCTGAGCAACCCATTTCAGGGCCTCACCACCCACACAGCAAAGAATTTCTTCCTCAGATCCAATCTAAACTTCCTCTGTTTAAGTTTGAACCCATTACCCCTTGTCCTCTCACTACAGTCCCTCATGAAGAATCCCTCCCCAGCATCCCTATAGGACCCCTTCAGATACTGGAAGGCTGCTATGAGGTCAGTCTCCACGCAGCCTTCTCTTCTCCAGGCTGAACAGCCCCAACTCTCTCAGCCTGTTTTCATACAGAAGGTGCTCCAATCCCTTGATCATCCTTGTAGCCCTCCTCTGCACTTGATCCAACAGTTCCATGTCCTTTTTGTGTTGAGGACACCAGAACTGCAGACAATACTCCAAGTGAGGTCTCACGAGAGCAGAGTAGAGGGGCAGGAACACCTCCCTCAACCTGCTGGTCGCACTCCTTTTGATGCAGCCCATGATACGGTTGGCTTTCTGGGCTGCAAGCGCACACTGCCAGCTCATGTTCATTTTTTCATCGACCAACACCCCCAAGTCCTTCTCTGCAGGGCTGCTCTGAACCTCTTCTCTGCCCAACCTGTAGCTGTGCCTGGGATTGCTCTGACCCAGGTGTAGGACCTTGCACTTGGTATAGTTAAATTTCATCAGGTTGGCATCAGCCCACCTCACAAGCGTGTCAAGGTCCTTCTGGATGACATTACTTCAAGTCATGGCAATCCAGTGAAATTCCCACAGACAGGAAAAAAGAAAATAAAGTCACCATTTTTAAAAAGGTTAAAAGGGACACACAAGATACTACAGGCCAGTCAGTGTCACCTCTGTGCCTGGCAAGAGCATGAAACAGGTCCTCCTGGAAACTATGCTGAGGCACATGAGAAATATTTTTATTTCTTATATATTTCAGTAGTGGCAGCCAACATGGCTTCATTAAAGGCAAATCATACCGAATAGATTTGGTAGCCTTCTACAGTGGGGTAAGAGTATTTCTGGATAAGAAAAGAAGCAACTGACGTAATGTACCTGGAATTGTGCAAAGCACTTGACATTGTCCCACATGACATCCTTGTCTCTAAAATGCAGAAGCATGAATTTGACAGATCGACCAGTTGGTGAATAGGGAATTGGCTGGATAGTCACCCTCAAAGAGTTGTGGTAAATGGCTCAATGTCGAAGTGGAGACCAGTGATGAGTCAGGGGTTGGCATTGGGTCTGGCACGGCTTACCATCTTTGTTGTCAATGTGGGCAGTGGGATTGCACCCTCAGCAAGTTTGCCAATTACACCAAGCTGTGTGGTGCGGCCAACACGCTGGAGGGAAGGGTTGTCATCCAGAAGGACCTTGATAGGCTTGAGAGGTGGGCCGAAGTGAACATCAAGAAGTTCAACAAGGCAAGTGCAGGGTCCTGCAGCTGGGTCAGGGCAATCCCAACATATGAATGATGTAGATGAGTTGAAGTGAGTCCATAGGACAGCCACAGAGATGATCAGAGGACTGAAAGCACCTCTCCAATGAAGAAGGGCTGAGATAGCTGTGCTTGGTCAATCTGGAGAGGAGAAGGCTCCAGGGAGACCTTGGAGCAGCTTCCAGTGCCTAGAGGGGGCCTACAAGAAATCTGGAGAGGGACTTTTTACAAGGGCATGTAAAGATAGGATAAAGGGTAATAGATTTAAGATGACACAGGGTAGATTTAGATTAGACATCAGGAAGAAGTTCTTTCCTGTGAGGGTGGTGAGGCACTGGAACAAGTTGCCCAGAGAAGCTGTAGCTGCCCTATTTCTGAAAGTGTTCAAGTCCAGGTTGTATGGGGCTTTTAGCAACCTGGTTTAGTGGAAGGTGTCTCTGTCCATGGCAGTGGTGGATAGAACCTGATGATCTTAAAGTCCCTTTCAACCCAAACTATTCTATAATACTATGAAGTAATTTGAGAATATTTAGATCATTCCGATAAGGCCACCTGCTCTGAATACACAGAGTAATACCTTAATTCTCTCTTTTTTTAATTTTTATAATACTGCTATCAAGAATACTGTGTATCATATACTCTACAACAAAAGCATTTCATAATTCTAATCTCAAAGATTAGCATTAATATTATTATTATTTTCAGGTACAACACCCCAGTGTAGCTATACCCTAGAGTTTCAAACACACTTGTATTTAGTCTATTGTGACTTTATTTAAGTGCTTAAATAAATGGCTTCATGTTCAAAAGTTCTGATTACCTAGCAGTAGCTTGTGCTTGCTTTTGATTTTTAACTTTATGAGGGCCTTCATTTCCACAATATTTCTTTTCTTTCTAAGCAGCAAATACTAATTTTACCATCTACACTAATGGTTATGATTTCATGCACTGATTATACCCTGTTTTGTTTTAAAACATACCACTGCTCTGTTAAGTATAAAACCATACATCTTTTGGGATTATTGATTGCTTCTCCTAAAGGGCATCACAGCCTCAAAGATTTCTCTCTTCCTGGGAGATAAGCAGGATCTGCATAATTTGTATTTCATGACAACACAACAGCTCACCCTCTGAATTATTTGTGTTATACTCCGATGCATGTCAGCAATGGCAGCGCAGCACTGGCTGGTTATTTAACAAAGTTAAATTAATTTGTAGCTGTCAGTCACATTTGTCAGATTTGCTTAGATTCTGAAATTTATTGACAAGCTATAATAACTGACATTTAAATTGTCTGTTCTTGTAGAAGCAAACATGAAGCATGGACCTAAAATATGACATTTAGTTCTAATTGCTGTTACAAATAAAGAAGAGAGATCATTTGCTACTTCTGTAATTCTTCTATTTAAGTCAGATATTCTGAAATGGTGCAGCACCCTTTTAAAGTAACATTTGAAAATCTTAAATTTCCTCTTCCTGAAATATTTATATACATTTCTCAAATTCCTTGAATGCTGTTAATTTTATTCTGGCAGACATGCAAAATGGTACATACTACTGGTTCATTCAGATCATAACTAGCAGGCACTTTGATGGCAAGGGGATTGTGGGAGCCTAGATACACCATGTTTGGTGCTGCCACATAGGAATGGGACTTTCAGTTTCTTGTATGTCACTTTCCTTCTCTGCATGACTGCCGTGATGCTTGCGCAGTCACAGTGATGGGGAGAAAAGGGCCAAAACCTCTAGGTTCCTCCCCTTCTCCATCAAGGTGTTTGAGGGAAGAGAGCACATACCTTGAGACAGCTTTGTGTCATAGTACAGAGTTGATCATAAAATAGCCCTGATGATACATCAAGGACAACTGTTTTATTAAACAGTGACGGTAACGATATAAGCATATTATACATCAAACCTTTAATAGAAAAAAAAAAAAATCAAACCCCAAAACAACAACAGAAACCTCCACAAATTGCAAACCTATTTTCTGCCTCTTGATGCCAAATGCTCCCCATAATAGGAACGGTTTGATGAGGTGGCCGCTATCCTATGTGCAAACCTCAGGTCCTTTCCTGACTTCAGAGATTTTAAGACCAGAAAGGAACAGTATCTTCTTTTGCTGTTTTAAAATAAATATTTCACTGCAAAACAGATGAATAATCCATGTTAGGAGTTTGTCCTTCCATATTGACTCTACTATAAATAGCTGAACTTGAACATATATATTAGATGGTATTAAGAGACTGAAGGGTTTAGCATTGAGGATTGGTTCACACATAGACTCAACTGAACACCTGAACAGTGTAGTCTCTCATGACTGTGAAAGCAAATGAATTCACATGAATTGAATGTTCTGTCTGGATTTTGGACATTTGACTTTAATCAGAACCACAAACTGTGCACGCAAAACAAAGGGAAAGAGTCAGACTAAATTGTCCATGAAAAGAAATATCTGAAGTTAGAATCGGGAAATGAGGAGAAGACTGATGTCTGACCTGCACAATGCCACCTCTCCACCTGTCTGGATAGCTTTTTTCATGGCTTTGCCCTTTCAATCCCTCTGATTGTAATTGCCAGCATATAGAATCAGCCCTTTGTGTAGACCACTTTTAGGTGATTATTGTAAAGAGCCTCCACTTTAAATAAGGGGTTAAATCCTCTTTCTGTTACATGAGAATGTTTTTGTTCAAGGGGTTTGATTGGCCTGGTGCTCACACATTCACTCACCAGAGAGAACTTGGGGCAGTGATTGCAAAAAATCATACCGAGCACAGTTCTGTTAGATCTACTATTGTGTCAGAACACAAAGAACAAAACTAGCTCCTGGTTGCCTTAAAACCTAGAAGTAATATTTTCTTTCTTTTAATAATGGACACATTTTTTGAAAAGCAACAACATCTGATGCTTTAAGTCCTTCACTGGTCCCCTAATGATGACCGACCAGAGCATTAGAGCATCCTTGGCTTCCCTTCAGGCCTTTTAACAATGCCAGCAGGTCACTAAGTGCTCTGTAAAGAGACCTCTGTGTGACACATTTGTCCACAATATGGATCCTGCAGGTTCTCTGTCCCCATGGCACTAGTTAGGCAAGTGTTCCCTTCATGTACTGGCTATGCTCTGCCTTTCAGGCATGTATATATATATATTTTTCCCCTTCTTGCCAGCATCTGACTTCTATTTTTAATATTCAGTTAACTTTGTAGAAAGTAATTATATTCTGCTCATTCTACACCAGCTGGTATTTACTTCATCCTCCATCAGGCATCAACAGAGCATGGGGCTGCAAGACAGAAACATTACTCTGGCAAGCATAAATATTTCATTTTTCACACCACAAACGTGTTGATGATTTATTAATTAGCCTAAAGGCCTACTGCTTCTGCATAGCTGAGTAGCAAAATAACTCAGCTATGATGACTGAGAAAGTCTATGGCTCATATCCCATTGGAAAGCTTTGACCAGCAGCACATCTGAAGGCTAAAAAATATTTCCAGTGGTCCAAGATTAAATTACTAAGATAAATCTTGGCCATTACAGCCTTTGGACTGGTTTTGGAGAAATACTGAGTCGAATTTCAAGCAGTAGCAGCTCAGATGCTGTGCTGGTTCTGCAAAGGGAACCTGTCTGGTGGCTGTCAAACACATTCTCAGCAGAACAGATACTCTATAGCAGCCATAACACTTAAGCAAGCCAATAAAAGCAGGAAACTGAGCAACAGTGTATTATTATTTCTGGTGTTCTTAATTGCAAAACCAGGGTGACTTTTTTGCTTAAAAAAGAAATATAAAAAAATCCTCAAACCTTCCTTTAAAAATTCAAATGATTATTCTTGTGACTTAAATATTACTTTCAGAAGAGGCTGAGAGAGTGCATACTTAATTTTACTTAAAAATGCAATAATTTAGAAGTTAATTCTAGCAATAGCTTCATTTTAAATGAAAAGCAGAGAGAGAAAAGATGAATATATCAAAAACACTTACATAGTTTTTAAGTATGACAAGGCATAATTTCAGTTCTGGAAAACAGTGTTCCCATTTTGATAGCTTGCCTTAATTTTTTATTTTAATTATATTAAAATTAAAAATGTTTGTGTTCAACACTGTCCCTCATGACATCCTTATCTCTAAACTGGAGAGACATCAATTTGGTAGGTGGACCACTGGATGGACAAAGAACTGGTTGGATGGCCACATGCAAATAGTTGTGCTCAATGGCTCAATGTCCAGCTGGAGACCAGTAATGAGCGGTGTCCTTCAGGGATCGGTGTCGGTGACATGGACAATGGGATTGAGTGCACCCTCAGCAAGTTTGCCGATGACACCAAGCTGTGTGGTTCGGTTGATACATTGGAGGGAAGGAATGCCATCCAGAGGGACCTTGACACGCTTGTGAGGTGGGCTGATGCCAACCTGATGAAGTTTAACCACGCTAAGTGCAAGGTCCTACACCTGGGTCGGAGCAATCCCAGGCACAGCTACAGGTTGGGCAGAGAAGAGGTTCAGAGCAGCCCTGCAGAGAAGGACTTGGGGGTGTTGGTCGATGAAAAAATGAACATGAGCTGGCAGTATGCGCTTGCAGCCCAGAAAGCCAACTGTATCCTGGGCTGCATCAAAAGGAGCATGACCAGCAGGTCGAGGGAGGTGCTCCTGCCCTTCTACTCTGCTCTCGTGAGACCTCACTCGGAGTACTGTGTGCAGTTCTGGTGTCCTCAACATCAAAGGGACATGGAACTGTTGGATCAAGTGCAGAGGAGGGCTACAAGGATGATCAAGGGACTGGAGCACCTCCAGTGTGAAGACAGGCTGAGAGAGTTGGGGTTGTTCAGCCTGGAGAAGAGAAGGCTGCGTGAAGACCTCATAGCAGCCTTCCAGTATCTGAAGGGGTCCTATAGGGATGCTGGGGAGGGACTCTTCATTAGGGACTGCAGTGAGAGGGCAAGGGGTAATGGGTTCAAACTTAAACAGAGGAAGTTTAGATTGGATATGAGGAAGAAATTCTTTATTGTAAGGGTGGTGAGGCACTGGAATGGGCTGCCCAGGGAAGCTGTGAATGCCTCATCCCTGGCAGTGCTCAAGGCCGGGTTGGACATAGCATTGTGTGACATGGTTTAGTGTGAGGTGTCCCTGCCCATGGCAGGGGGGTTGGAACTAGATGATTTTGAGGTCCTTTCCAACTCTAACTACCCTATTATTGTATGATTAAAATATAATTATTGCATTTTAATTGCTACAATGATTAATTCTTTTTAGGCATGTGTCCTGGGTTCAGCAGGAGCAGTCATTTTTCTCCTTTTCAGTAGCTGGTGCAGCGCTGTGTTTTTGACTTTGGGCCTGGGAACAGTGCTGATAACACCAGTGTTTTCAGTTACTGCTTGGTAATGTTTAGGCTGGCCAAGGACTTGTTGAGGCTCATGCTCTGCTAGGGAGGAGGGGGAACCGGGAGGAAGGAGACAGGACACCTGACCCAGACTAACCAAAGAGGTTATTCCATACCACAGCACGTCATGTCCAGGATGTAAAAACGGAGAGCAGAGACCCGGAAGGGTGGTGGGGGTGCACTGTTTGGTCGAGCTGGGTGGTGAGCTATTGTATTCTTTCCTTGTATTTGCCTTGTCATTATTATTATTAGTAGTGGCAGTAGTAGTAGTGATTTGTGTTATACCTTAGTTACTAAACTGCTCTTATCTCAACCTGTGGGAGTTGCATTCTTTTGATTCTCCTTCCCATCCCTCCAGGAGCGGAGGGAAGAAAGAGTGGGGAGTGAGTGAGCAAAACTGTGCGTGGCTGAGAAGCTTAAACCACGACAGCATGGGTGAAAATGTGAACTGACCTGCTGGTTCAAGTGACCAGTGGTTCAAACCAGTAACCAATTATGAGTGGCATCCTTAAGAATCAGTACTGGGGTTGATATATCTTTACAAGGGACCAAAATAACTGGAAAAATGCACCCTCAGCAAATTTGCAGTGGTATCACATTGCAGTGCCCAGAGAATTTATCCTAGGGCAGGGTGCTGCTCAGGAAATGTGTCAGGATGTAAGGATGGACCAAGGAGAGCCCCAACAAGCTCAGTGAAGCAAAATGCAAGCCCTGCACCTTTGTGCTGGACAGCTTTATCAAGAGGGTAGTAAATAGGTGGGGAATTGATCATTTCCCTCCACTGGGCACCTGTAAGACCACATCATATGTGCAGTGCCCCAAAGAGTGTCCCTTACTAGGGGAGAGATACTGGTGCCCTCCATGGAGGAGGCTGGAGCTCACAATTACAGGAGGGGCTGAGGGAGCTGGGCTTTCTCAGCCTAGAGACCAGAAGGAAAAAGACAGACAATCTGCTGCAATCTTCAACCACTGAGAAAGGGGTGGGCAGTCAAAAGATGAAGACATGTTCATAAATCACAGCAAGAGAAATTAGAGCTTGGTATACAGTGAGGGGAAAAAAAATGCAAACAAAACACCATGAAAATGTTGAACACTGCAATGGTTGTCCAAAGAGTCCTCCATCATTGGAAGTGTTTAGTGTTAGGCTGGGCAAGACCCTTGGTGAGCTGGTTCCTCTTTGAAGCTAGACCCGCTTTGGGCAGTAGGCTGGACTATATAACCCCATCCAGTGGTTCCTTCTAACCTAAATTATTCAATGACTTCACAATTCAAATAACTTAGCAGTAATTGCTATTTATACAGGTTACTTAATAATGGATATTATGTGATGTTTGCATCATCATGTTTTGACCCTCTTCCAGAAAGCTTTCCCTGTAAGGAAATCCCTTTTACGTTCTGGAAAATAATCTGACATAACCAAAATTGTAGCAGTTCCAAATACATTAAGGGAGCATTTTAGTGTAAGGTTCTCAAAATGTAGCTTTTGTCCAATTTGTATTGTAAACACATTTTGAAGTACCAGAAGTTTCCACAGAGTAAAGTTTTGCTTGGCAGTGCAGTGCATGCGCACACACCACTTTAGCTCTTACTAAACTAAAGCCTGCACTTTCGGCTATCTTCCCCTCTTGCCTCATACTGAAATTTTTTAGCGCGATGCTTTGAAAAAGAAGTACTGATATTAGTCTTATTAACAATTTCCCTTTAGTTATTTACCTTCTGTATGTAACCAGAGCTCCCAGTCTCTGGGAACTCAGTAGGCGGTGTAAAAGCATGAAGCAAAGAGCAATTGCTGCCCAAGGGAGGTGGTGGTGGTGTAAGACATGCCAGGTGCGCGGTGGAACAGTTGGAAAGTGATAAGGAAAGGTAGCAAAACCATCAGAGCTGGGAATACAGTCTATGTCTCCAAGTCTCAGTACAGTACTATCTGGTAGTAAAAAGCTGGGGGGGGGGAGGGGTGGAAATCATCATTAAAAAGTCTCTTGCTGACAACAGTCTGCCTGAGGTTAAAGATAGAACGAAGTCAGTGTTAGACTTCTTCCTAAGGGTTATTTTTAACGTTATTCCTGCTTGCTAGGTAAACATGAGCTGACATGAGGGGAAAAAGGGAGACACAAACATCTGCTTCATTTATATGCTGGTGGCAGGACAGCTTGTGGCCAGGACAGTGTGAAACAGGAGCATTTTAACCTCTGGCGGGTTGTGGTGCCCACACCTGCCTGGCCTCCTGACCAAGAAGAGGTGCCAGTCACTGCAGTACTCTGTCTAGCAGCAGGGCTAGGGTTGGCAGAACTGGGAATCAGCTCAGCACAAGCACCAGGCAGCCAGAAAAGGGCTGGGCATTTAAACCTCAAAACCCAGCAGTGACAGGACTCTCCAAATGTCAAAAAACCAGGAAACCCTCCAAAAGGAGGGTTTTATGTCTAAGCAGGTTATGCATTGCAGGGGACTTATCACTGCCGGAAAATTCGATATCCACTAAGGCTTCCCTGGACACTCAACATTTTCTATAAAATATTCATAACAGACTCAGCCAGCTATGCCCATTTTGTCATCAGTGTTTCTGTGCATGCTGAGAACAGGGTGGGTGGTTCATTACAGAGAATGCCCAAGGAAGTACCAAGGCAGCTAGGCAGCCTGTGCTTCAGTTTCATTAATTTGTGAGAACAGTATCTTTACATTAAACCCACGCTTATTTCTCACTTTTATACTCCACATTTTGAGGTTAAAAAAAGAAAAATAATTTTGGCCAACTTAAACGTGTTTTGCTTCAGCATGGCATAGTAGGGCTCTTCTAAAAGGACCCGACAACTGTGTTTTAACATAGCAAGAATTGAATTATACCTATGCCCCTTTATCTCACTTTCTAGCAGCTCCTGTCAATGCTACTTTATATGTTTCTATTATTTCCCTATATTGCACATTAATAGTGTTTGCTTTATCAACACTAATATTCAGTGAATAAAGGTAGCTTTACTAAATTCATGTGCATTACAATGAATGTACATGTTAATATACCTGAGGTTGCAAGTGCTTTTAAACGGACACTTGTCCCTTAGCTTCTTCAAGTGGTATTACCACCTGATTATTCTACATAGGAAGTCACTAAAGGTTCAATTCTTATGACAGAAATTTGCATTTTCTTTTCTTTTTTAGTAATCCTGGCAGTTCCGTGCATGACAAAGATACAGAATAGACTCGTTTTTTGTCAGAAAAGAGGCAATGCAATGTTTATTGTTTTGGGGTTTTTCTTCCTGTCTAAAAAATTCCATACTTTCCAAGTTGCTATACACAAGTGTTTGAGATCCTACACATTTAAGACCTCATCACATTTTCTGTATTTTTATACTTATGAACCAGATGGAAACTGGCATAAGACATAGGTTTATTTATTTTTAACTAAAGCCATCAATAAAAGATGATAACCTATATCTGAGAAATCTCTGTGCTATATACATTTAGTATCTGGCTACTTCCAGGAAAATCCCTTGTCCCTTGACATATTTTCAGACGGTAGGTAACTTGAGAATTATCTCATGAGAACATTTGCCATTCCTGTCAACACTTTGGTTGCATTATGCCCTCAAAACTTTGCTTAGGTCAAGAATTTGAAGTTATTAATTGCCAGCATGCCAACTTTTCAGGCTGCCTCAAGCATTTGTTGCTTATTACGCTATATAATGCGCCGTAGCTGTGAAAACACCATAGCAACAAGGGCATGTTGGAGAGGGCTATTAAACCAGAGCTAGGTGTGACAGAAGGCCTAGGGTTTGTCAATAATTCACACTTCATGGGAAGAGGAAATTGATAAAAGGCATTTAAAAAGAGGTAAATCTATTCTATTTCTGTGATCACATAATACATCCTTCATAAAGATATGAACTAACACCTTCAATAGAAAGTAAAGGGCACACAAATTCAGCAGCAGCTCACTGTCTCCAGTACCCTGCTGTTCCACACAAATAAAAATTAAATACTGTCCTTGAAGGCAAGACACAATAAGTAGCTTCCCAGAAAAAGAAGGGACAACATCCAACATGATAGCAAACATTCAACACTCATGGTCTGACTCTGCCTTGCTGTTGCAATGGTGCCCTTGTAATTCATGCAAGAGCTTGGCCTCACAGAAGCCAGGCTGAGGGGCCTGAGTACAACAGCTGTGAAAAGTGCTGGAGGGAGATCAGGGACTGAACAAAACAGCAGGCTTGAATTTGGTTAGCTTCTTTAACATCAGCAATCTTTCTGAAAGATCAAACTATGTAGGACAAACCTATCAACAAACACCAGGTATGGGAAATGTGCATACCCAGTTCTTAAATGTCAAAGCAGCTGAAAAACATTACTTCCCTGCAGAGTATGAGTTATGAAGGGACATAACTTTGACATGCGTGAGTTTCTATTGCAGCAGTGATCTGCTCATAGTATTTCACATGCACCCCCTAGAAATAGTGTGAATGAGTTCTTGCGCATTCCAACCTGACCTGAAAAAGCACCTTATGAAAATTATGTCTTGGGCCAATTTGTTTCTCTGTTATTAACAAAGAGAAGCCTATTTCTGAGTGGGAAAACACAAGCTGAAGGTACAGGGTCCAAAGAATATATAGTGGACAGACAGTAAAGTGTTAACATATGAAAATGTCTCTTTCCATGTACTGCCACGGGGATACAATAGCCACAGGGCCATAAAGTGGGGTGCACCCAGCATGGCATTCCCAGGGCAGATGAAGAGAGCAGCTTCTTCCTAGGATAAGGAAATGATAGCTCTGTCCTGCCAGATGTAGTCAACAGAATCTAAACCATTTGCCTCTAACACGGCATGATCTCAGCCATGTTGCTCTGCAGGTGGATGGAGGGAGAAAAAGAGGAAAAAAAAAAAAAAGTTTCATGGAAGAAGG
The DNA here is from genome assembly GCA_039720435.1 of Amazona ochrocephala. Lineage (NCBI taxonomy): Eukaryota > Metazoa > Chordata > Aves > Psittaciformes > Psittacidae > Amazona > Amazona ochrocephala. The sequence continues at coordinate 52,472,470 of CM077881.1, read as the reverse complement.
CCTGATGAACATTCCCTGTGTTGCATGTACTTGCTGAAGTTACAGGAAGCATGGCTGATGCTTTTCTACCCAGGGAAAGAAAAATTTCCAAGTCCTCCTCTGTATTAAAAAGAGGAAAAATTATCTCCAGGATGCTGATATTATCAGCACTGGGCACAAACATGCTTGCTGTGTTCATCAGCTATTGCAGGCGCCACAGCACCTAATGTTTTGCCAACATACAACACTTGAGTTTATTGTGGCTGAAAGATCTGCTGTCTTGCAGAAATGAATTAATCACGAGTAGTGCTGCTGGAAATAATGGAAATATTTAGGTGGATAAATACTACTGTGGTAAGAAGATAGCTTAGTGTAATAGCAAATAGTGAAAAATAGTGGAAACCAGCAAAAATATTTAAATAAATAGATAAATAAACAAACAAACAAAAAACCCAACAAAACAACAAACAAAAAAACCAACCAAACAAACAAACAAAAAATTAAAAAGTGCCAGGAGAATTTTGTTGTCAAAATACAGTGATAAACTTCCTCTTATGGAAACCACATTCATAGCTCTCATTAGAATGTTAAAATGAAAGTTGAGACAAGGAAAAAATAAAAAAGAAAATTAAGCAAGGACTGACTTAATTAAGAACTTGGGAAAAAATACCTTGGTTAAAATGCATTTCCATTCTTGTTTGGAGCAATACAGATACCCAGCTTTTCTGAGATGATGCTGTCATTGGTGGCTTTTAGAAGATTTTGAAAAATACTTTAAGGAGGACAGGGAAAGAAAAAAAAATCAACTTTAAGTTAATTATTTGCTCAACTATCCAAATGAGATTGTGTGAAAAGCACATATGCTCATCTTTTATTACACCACTAACTAAAACATGCAAGAGCTCAAACATTAGACTAAGAGGGTAAATAACTGGGGTAAAACAAAAGAATCTTCCTCAAATGTATCAGTCAGTAACTGTTGGCTGGAAATCCCTTTTGCTTTAAAATCTCTGGTGCATCCTCTGAATAATTTTACCAGGGGTAAAACCAGAGACTTTAATAACAAACTATTGTTAAAAAAGTTTTAATCTACTGTTAGAATCTAGAATAAAAATCTTTGAGGTCTTTACTGCATGGACAAACAGTAGGAAAAAAGTGAAGTGTTTTGATGGTATAGGAACCACACAATGATGTTGCATCCACACTTTTGTCTTAGATTGACTCTGGTGACTGAACACGTCCAAGCTTCCTGGCTGTCAAGGATCAGGAATTTCCTGAGTCTTATAGAAATAGGGAGTTAGAGAAAGGTGGAAGCTTACAAAACCCTGATTATCTTCAAAGCAGATGTTTTCTGCAGCTGATAAATATTTCAGTGTGGGGAAAAGGGGAAATGCTTAGGGGAAAAAGGCAGGGGAATCTTTTCTGTTATATGTAGCAAAAAATTCCATCTATAACTGAGTTTAAAAATGAACTGATCCAAGTGACACAAGTCCAGAAGAAAGTAGTTTCATTAGTTGTGCTTGTCCAGTAGTTGCCTTTGGGATCAAGGGAGACCCATTTCTCTGCAATTACACATGGTCTCACCTAGCATGAAGGTGAATGGGTAGTGCATTAGTCTGCTGTATCAATAAGCCTGTATAAAACCAGCAAAGGACACAGTTTTAACATAGAAAGCCTTTGTAGGTTTGCTTTTAAAGTTCTGCATTTAGATAAATGTCCCTTTTGCATTTGTTGAGTTTAAGCAACAAACATTTCTCCTCCCATAGTCCCATGCCCTATTCCCCTTTCCTTAAAAATTGGTCAAATGCATTTTCATGAAAGGATCCCACCAGCTTCTTGCATAATCCTTATGCAATCTGAAAGATATGGTAGCAAAGCCCCTAAGTGAAAGAGGTAGATACTGATAATACTGAGATTGCTAGAAATAGTGCTGCGCTATGAAAGTTAACAAGTCCATGACTATGTCTCTGGGAAAGATGGGCACAAGCCAACCTCACTGGGATGCAAATGAAAGTCTAAATGACTTTCAGTAATAGAATGCTATAAAGATATATGTTGCTAAAAATTTAGCTGTTGGCTCAAGTATGTTATTGCCTTGCAGTGTTCTGAAGACCTTCTTAGCCACAAATGCACTTTTCTTTTTCCTAACACAACAGCCAAGAAGTTCTACTGACAATGGTTCTGAGAAAGTATAAAGTGGCAGATGCTCCTTAGAGGGGTAACCGATGTTTCATTCTTAGGGTTTTATTGTTTTTAAAAAGGTGAAAAAAAATATCTTTAAAGACTTTCCTTAAGAATCAAGAGGATTTATCAGATTACGTTCTCACAGATTGGAAGTCAAGTACAATTGTCTCCTCCTTTACAGATTTCGTTTCAAAGTATGTGTACTTTATTTCTCCCTCTATAGGCATTTATCATTTTTCCCATGGTATTTTACACTCAGTAAGACTGCCAGCTTACTAGATATTCTTTGTGGCCCTTTTTGTTTTTTTCATCTTTCATGGACAAGCTTATATTTAAGTTATATATATTTTACTGTTTTATTGGAGAAGTGGCAGTAAAAGCACATTCAATATAATATTTACATCCAAATGTAAATAAGCTTCAATAACTTGTCATTAATTTCCCAAACCCTACAATAAGAAAATAAGATACTTCATTGTGTCACCTAGCTGGGTTTACAGTGTGAAGTAGACCGAGCCAGATGTCTGAACCTGTATGCTGAGGTTGAAACAGGTTGAAAAGTAGGGTGTTCACTTCATCCCACAGCACTGACTTGCTTTTGGAGAAGCTAACCATTCCTTAGCAACCATACAATTTCATACAAAGCCAAACATTACCAGTTTCACCATGAACATAACCCTTCCTTGTCATAGATAGTTACAGAGTTCTTGGATCAGCTATAATACTTAGACCATGAAGGAGAGCTGCAGACACATTTGGCTCAGACCTTCAGCTACTGTGTGACTCAGCAGACAATAAAATATCTCTTATCCAGCAAGCCAAGAGAAATTACCTTCTGTGCTATCTAAAAAGCCTGCTCTGGAAAAAGAGAATCCCAATGTTCTGGTTGTTTCTAATTCTTAGTAACCTTTGATCTAAAACTACGTTCCTGCCATCTATTGAATATGAATAGTGTAATAATTTCCAGAAGCAGCTATAGCAATAAGCCAAATTCTGCCTGATGATCTGTTATCCACAGAATTATTGAAGCTCATTCCTTGCTAACCATCTAAATGCTAGTGCTGCGGAAGACTGAATTCTCCAAGTTACGTCTTTCATGGCAGCAAATGGCAATTTTTCTAGTACGATGGGTTTTTTTAATATACTTTTCCCTCCTTCCCCCCCTCCTGAAAAAAAATAATTACATAGCAGAGTTTGTAGACCTAATCCTTAACATTTTCACTGAATGTAATAATCATTGATGCTTTTTTACCTTTAGTAATCTCACTTTTGAAAAAGACAACTGAAAAATGGTAATTTCCCAAAAGCCAAAAAAATTTCTTTGTTTGAATCTCATCTTCATTACAGAACTGAAGAAGGATTAGAAAAGCTGCAGAGTAGCAACAGAGGAGGAAAAAAGGAAAGCAGAGAAACACCAATGAGGAAGAATATGTATCACTTCCTGCACACAATATCAAAACAGAAAATGTGTTTGTGTCTATGTCTTCTCATTGTTTGCTGGGAGAAAAACATTCAATATTGAAACACCTCAAAATAGAAATTATTTCAAATATGTTGAGAAAGTCACAAAAAAAAAGAAAAAAAAAAGGAGGAAGCACTTAAAATAAACAAGATTTTTTTAATTCAAATATGTCAAGCTTCTGAAGGTGAAGGTGAGCAGGGAAGTGTTACTGCTTCTTGAGCAAGCTCAGGGTGGGTCTGCTATTTCCAGCTGCTGAGGTGAAGGTGGCTGGGCTGTCTTCTCTTCCAAAGGAAGAGCATGCGATGAGCACATCTCTGCCAGTCTGTAAATTCATATGCAAAACTGTTGCACACACCCCTTGAAGTGCCACCTGGCAAATAACCAAATATTAGTCTCACAGGCCTGTTGGCTTGCAGTCAGGGGTGTGAAAGCACAGGTTTGGCAGACAGGGCCTGGCAGCCCTGAGGCAGGTACAAGGCAAGGATTGGAGCCATATGGCCTTGTCACTTGGAGCAGCCACAGCTCGTGCAAGGCAAAGCCAGCACCACTGTCGTTGGCTATATGAGCAGGGAAGCAACTGCACCATGAGCAATGCTGAACACCCCACAGATATCAGCTTAAGAAGGAGAATCCCTGAAGGCCAGAGGGAGAAAGCTAACTAGCCATGCAGCCAAGTTTATGAAAGGAGATTATTTTGGGGTTTGACTGTTGCTGTTGTGGACAGAGCTACCAGCAGAGCAGGTACAAGAGAGTAGATGATACTGACTTATCTGAACTCTAACCTCTGTCACGCATGGGCTCCGCCAATGGCTGGCTGGAGTCACAGCTCATTACCATTGAGCCTGCAGCATTGAGAAGTAAATCCTATTTTTGACACCCTTCAGGGTGCCTTATTTTCCATTTCCCCAGTTCTCACTGCTCAGGGAAGAATGATTTAAACACATGAATTCAAAAAAGAGCAACATTTTCTAGCAGTAGCAAAAGGGTGATGAAACCATCTTTTCACTGCAGTCAATCCTACATAGGTCTATTAACTTTATCGAAGAGAAGACCCAGCTGTTTAAAATAACAGTAAAAAACCTTTTCTGTCTGTTCTGCACCAACAGCAATGCCAATCCCCCTTGATGCTTTCCCTTGTAGAGCTCTGGCTGTGAGATGCTTCCAGGGCAATGAGTTGTAGCTCGGGAATTTTGAAATACTATTCTACTCGTTGGAGGGGTGAGGGTAAAGGGGTGGAATTAAAAAAGAATAAAATAATGGGATATATAAAGACAGAGAGAAGAACATATTCCCTGATCTTTTCTCAAAAGAAGGAAAGAAAGTTTATTAGAGCTGGTTGAACAAGGAATAATAAAGCTTATGAGTTCTACCTTTGTTCCATTTGTGGGTATTGTCAGTGAACACTTGGTTACTTAGCTGTTCATTATTGAGATAACATTTGCCAAACAATTCATGTGCATAATCAGTTCTCAAATACAAAATATGCACTCAATATGACTACACACTTACAACTCAGGAAAAATTGTTTGGTAAATGCAAATATGTTTCATGGCATGCACAAGTTGTTTGAAGTAAAGATCACACTGTAAATAACTATGATCCGTCCCATGCTGTCATTCAGTGAATATGATTGGTGATACTTGCCAGCTGAGGAGGGAAAAAGAAGTACAGACAGCTAGGCCTTGAGCTCTCAGGCCCCAAGCCACTGCTCAAGAATTCAGGGAGACTTCTCATGGCTTTGCA